>PVHY01001500.1:0-155724 GCA_004024945.1 Uropsilus gracilis | reverse complement strand
TCTGATTGTCTGTTTTTGTACCAATACCAAGCTGTTTTAAGTATTATGGCTTTGTAGTATAGTTTGAAGTTTGGAATTGTGATACCTCCATTTTCTTTTTTTCTGGTCAGGAGGCTTTTTGATATACGGGGTCTTTTGTTATTCCATACGAATTTCAGTAGTTTTTGTTCTATAAGAGGTCTACTTTAAGGGACTCTCCTTCATTAAGACTAGATTCTGGATCCCAACTGGGGAAAATCAGGCCAGGTGAGCAGCTGGAGTGTCACCTCTCCTGTTCACCCTGTACTTCTCTCCTACACATGATTCTAGCTTCCACTGAACTTTGGCTCTTTGCATCTGGCTAGACCACAACTGTCCTCAACACCTGCCTCCTGGGTATCTCCAAGCTCTCCTTAAACCTCACACCCAACCACACAACTGAGCACCTACTGGGTGGTCACCATTTCATGTGTGTTAGTCTTTTCTCATCGTTGGGTCTATAAACTTTCAAAGTTAGGACACATTTTCTGTGGTCACATTTTTTCTTAAATATTCATTAGTAACAGAACCTACTTTGAATCAGACAGGCCCCATTTTATCAGAACTGCCAGGTTGAGAATTCTGGGACAGTGGCTGAGTGCAGTCTGATTCAGCATCCCCATTTCCTTCTGATCTGAGACACAGAAAGAAACAGAAGACCTTCTGATTTTCACACAAGACCTCACCCACCCCCCAACCTTCTCTCTGAAAGCTCCTATATCCCGCCATAAAAAGACAGATGAACTTGAGAACCCATCCCAAAGTTTCTGGACAAATGACCAAACTCAGGCCACTTTAAACTTTCCTATTTCGTCACCCTGTTTGAACCATCCATGGAACTGTTCCTACTTGTGGATTCCAATGGTGAATCTCTAGTCCAGAATAAATGTTTTCTTGGTGATATCGCAGCCTGGTTGTCTCTAGCTCAACAGTAATAACAGTTAGCATTTATGAACCTCTACATGTCAGTCAGCTAAGCAGACCACAGGCATCATTACATCTTGAAAGATTTGAGGAAGGTTTATTGTCCATGTTTTTCCAAGGAGGGAACTTAGCCTCAAAGAACTGGTTAATGGGCTGATCTGAGGTCGCATCACCCGTTTGGACCCAGAAGTAACTCTTCCTGGCCCAGGAAGCTCTGGTCCACAGGTGCTGCTTATCTCACTCAGGCCTTGGGGGAGATGATTCAAATGGTCTCATCTGGACCCTGCACTCTCACCAGCACTGCAGCAAGCATGCAGCATGCCCCCAGGGTGCCCACGGAGCCTGCTCTTTGCAAAGCTGAAGACTTTTCTGGAGCCAGGAAAGCAGCTTGGAGGGGTGGATTGCCTAAGACTTCTTTCCCTCTCAATTCTGTAGCAGGAATTGGGGCAGACAACTGAACAACTCTTCTCCGCTCTACCCCACATCTGCCTTCTCTCAATAGAGGATACTTTTT
This sequence comes from Uropsilus gracilis, assembly GCA_004024945.1. Classification (NCBI taxonomy): domain Eukaryota; kingdom Metazoa; phylum Chordata; class Mammalia; order Eulipotyphla; family Talpidae; genus Uropsilus; species Uropsilus gracilis. Next base: position 154,268 of record PVHY01001500.1, on the reverse strand, counting down.
GTCTTTTGGATGACTGCCCGGCTTTAAGGACACACATGGATAGGGCCTGCTCCAGCTGCAGTAAGAGTTTGGGCAGTTCAGATTCTTCGGTCTTCAGAAATGGGTTGTGTCAACAGTTCTGTCCTCTCAGGATATTAACATGTATTGGGGTTTTTATTCAGAGCATCCTCCTGAGATATGGTGGACTGAAATAGGATTATATTACAAATGTAAGATAACAATAACATTGAATATTAAATGATCATCACTAAGGACTAACATTTATCCAGGAATTTCTATTGACTCTCAGTCAACACATTAAGCTTTTAATAGATTATCTCACTTAATCACCACAAACCACCCCATAAAATAGCTATTTATCAGTTGTGCAACCTGGAATAAATTACTAAATCTCATCATGCTTCAGTGCCCCGATCAGAAAAATGGAGATAATAAAACCTGTGGGTAAGGTAATAATGATAACAGGATTTAATAATTGCTTAATTCAGTAATAAGACCCAGTAAAAGCTCAAAGTGTGTGTGTCCTACTCCTGTTTTACAGGTATCTGAGCCCTAAAGAAATCTTGCCCAAGGTCATATATCTGAGATCAAAACCTCAACAAAATATTTGTTTACCAATCAGCTACACTGCTGTTGGGATGTAAAGGCAACCACCCCATATACCTCTAGGTCCTAGGTCTGGAAAAGTAAAACAGCACCAGAGGGGTAAACAAAGGAACAACAATAATTTTAATAACATATATATGTGGAACTTATGTATGGTTGTACATTCTAAAGAATAATGGAAAAGATCAGAAATATTTATTCTGTATTTAGGGAGATGGGGCATCAAGGAAAGAGAAGGGGAGAAAGACAAGGAGGGAGATTACCTTATAAGAACAAAGATAAGATTTTTAAACAAAGGATATATTCACTGATTAGCCTATAATTGGACAAGATCCCCCAATCTACGTTGTTCTAGGTAAATCTTCTTTGATATAAGTGAAGGGAGAAAGATTTAGATGATAGATCCTTCTCTTAGCCTTCAGGACCCAACTCTCACTGCTCTCAACCCCAAACATTCTGTGTTCTTTAAGCAATGGTAGCAGACCTCCTGAGACTCACTAGACCTCTAGTTCCCATCACAAGTGATAAGAGGCCTACTCTGGGCCTACTGAGAAAAGGCTATTCCCTGCCTTCCCCCACACCCCCCAGGCTTGGGAGACTGATCCCATACTACCTAGTTTAGTTCATTGTTGGTTTGATTAAGTTATTAATTATTTAAACTGTGCCTTTTTTTCCTCTGACTGGTGATCAATTCAGTTGGTTAGAGGGCAGGGCTACAAAGATCAAGATTGGTTGCTCCATGCCTTGCTGACCATTGGACAACCCATGTGATGATGGGTAGAGGATTCTGTGGTGATGAACCAATCACTGTGTGCCCACCACTGCTATTTGGAGTAAACCAAGCTCTGCTGTTAGTAGTCCTGGTTAGGGTGACCCTGAGTCCTGTTTGCCCAAGTTGTTTTGATTTATTTTAGTCTTCTTAGTATAATTATTAACCATGCCCTCTTATTCTCAAAAAGTCTTGATGTAAACTATCAATTATGTGGTCAACCTACCCACAGTGGTACCACCTTTAGAACATAAAAGGCACCATGCTCTCATCTGTTGGTTCCTTGCCCCTGTTCACATACTGTCAGCAGTCAGGTCTTTTATGCCAAGGTTTTGTTTATTTTTCTATTGTTAATGCTTTAAAAATCAGTCATTTCTCCTTACCATACTTCCCCAGCTAGAATCTCTTCTGAGGCTCTGGGATTTCTTGACTGGGGTTCCTACTACTCACTGGCTAATGAATCACTTCACCTTTCTCCAAGTCTCATACCTCCCATGAAGAGTGGAACACTAGCATAGCCTCATGGGGTTGTTATAGACAATAATTGGTGAAGCTTATTTTATCTCCTTGTGGGACCAAAAAGAGATGACAGAATAGTCCAGCAGATAAAGCAGGGTGTTCTTTCTAATTTAACCTAATTATTTCTGCCAGGTACCAATATAATACTTAAAACATGACAAAGGATTCCTGGATTATGATAAACAAAATCTTAATAGATTATTTCATTCAACAAGGCTAAGCTTATAGGTCAGGGGAAGCTTATTGGTGCAAATTATGAACTACAGCATTGGGCCACTGCTCAATACCTGTCAAGCTACCTGGACAGCCTACAAGTCTGGACTTTTGAAACCTCGGAGTCCCTGAATTGCTTCCCAGCTCTCAGGGAATCCAACTACTGCGCTGTCAATGTCTTCCTGGTGTCCGAACATGGTGCCCCTCACTTTGGACTTGTGTGGAGAGTAAATCTCTGCTCTACCTCCTCTGGTAGGGAGCTGCTCTTTGCTAGCTTTTACTCTGAAAGTATGAAAACTGATACTCAGTGTAGTGAACAGTGTTGACTTGCCTTCCTATTACCTCTACTCTCTTCTCCTGGTAAGATCACTTGAAGTTATCCCTGCTGAACCATCCCTTCCCGCTCTTTGGGTGGGGCTGATCTCACTTCTGCTCTCTAGCCCTCTCTAGCAAGTGACTGGGTCCCAATCAGTCAGAACCAATCAGTTGTTGGTTCATGGAAACCACATGACATGAGTTCAGCAAATGAGAATCAGTTCTGAGATTTGAGCTGGATGACAGAGCAGGAGACCCCTCCTTTGTGGTTGCTAAGAGAATAGGGACCTGCTCGAAAACAAATCCTTGTCACCTGAGAAACACAGAGAAAAGCAAAGCTGACAAATGGAGAAAAGATAGATTTCTGATGACTTTGCTTTGATATCTAATCTAACTTGGCTTGAGACCAGTCTACACTGACTCGAGAGCCAATTAAATTCTTATGCTCATGTCATTTTGAGTTGTTTCTGTGAGTTGAAACCCAAAAAGCTTTGCTTCCTGCAACAGGGTCACATGTTATCACTCTTAAAAGGCCTACATTTTTAACAATAGACATATTTTCAAACCAGAGACAAATTTGAGTGATAGAATTTCAATTAGAGTGTCAAGCTGAGGTGACCAGAATCATTTGATGCGGAGTTTGGAACTGGAGACATTCAAACTCCACAGGGACTGTGTCATCTGCCTTGCATGAAGACTGACCCAGCTCAAAAGACTGACCCTGTCAGCCCCAAAGAGCTCCTCAGTTGGCTTCAGGCCTGAGCTAAGAGCCCTGTGTGAGCCCTCCACGGGAGCACATTTCTCACTGAAATCTGCTCAAAGTGCCTGTCCTTTTAATCAGTAGTAGCAGACCCTAAAAAAGGAATTAGGATTACTACGGGAGAATCAGCTAGGGTGACACTTGTCCTAGAAATGTCGCCTCTTATCCCACCTCCATTTACCAACCTGCCACGTTTAGCTTTCAGATGGGCAGCTGAACTTGGCAGGAAATGTCTATTTATTCTGAAAGTTAAAACTGCCCCCCAGCTGGTGGGGGGAAGGGGGCTGCAAGGAAGATCAGGTCACGTAACAGGTCATCCTTTTATTTTCCTTTTTCATATCAGAATGGTTGTTCTCTTGTTTTCTTTGAAAGAAGGTAATTTTCTGATGGCAGGGGGGAGGGGCTCCCCTCTGCTTCTCTTGGTCGGTGGGACCCACTGGAGGGAGCAATCCAATCTCAGAGGTGAGAGAGTCCCCTTCACATGGACATCAGTTACATTCATGAATGGCTGGTCAATGGGCTCAGATTCATTTTTTGATCCTTGAGGTTGTTTTAAACTAAGCTGCGAAAACAGACCCTGGGAACTAAATTCGTGTGTAAGTGATTTGTGAAGGAAATACTCTAGGGGTAGTCAGATAGAGGAGGGGAACCCCAGCAAAGTCCTAGCTTCATCTCAGTCCCCAGGAGAGCTTTGCAGGATCAATTATACCTCAGAGTGTCTCTCCCCTCCAATCTTGGGAGCTGGGCTAGCACTTGGCAGTCCTCTTTAGGCCCCTCCTGGAGGGAGGGAAGGCATACACTCCCTGACCTTTCAGGTTCTCGTGCTTATGAACAAATCAGTTGATAGAAACTAGTTAGGAGAAAAGATAGAGGAAGATTCGAGAGAGATGGTAAACAACAGATATAAGGGTAAGGGTATGTTGGAAGGTGTAAAGAGGGTAAAGAGGAAGCCATCCCATATTCCTCTGGGGTCTGCTAGGATGACAAACAATCCAACCAACATCCAACAGGTCAGTAGAGAAAAAGCCAAAAAGACTTCAAGGTACAATGTATGTTTCCTATAGAGATAGCCAGCATGACTGAGAATCTCACCCACATGGCTTTAGACACCACCTGAAATAGTTAAAAAAGAAGGACTTTGAGTGTGGGCAGGGAGTAGAGAGAGGAATGGTTACTTAGGGAGGTGATAGGGGGAAGGCCCAGTAGACCAACGAATGCAGATTCACGTTGTCTTCTTTGTTTAAAAGTGATAAGGAGATGTGTCTTCCCTCTACACACCTTTATAGAAGTTTATTTGTAAATCTGTAATGTCTTTTGTCAAGGCAGCCTCGACCCAACCTTCAGTGTCTCTCCTTTGAAATCCACCTTTAGTCAAGAAGTCATATTTTTGGGGTGGTAGAATTTTGTTCTCTTTCAGAGGTCAATTATTTGAGATGGATATCAACCATGTTTAGCAAAGACATCACAAAATACCACCAAATGCAGGATCTGCCCCTTAGGGAGGAAATAACCAGCCCATAAAGACATCATCTCTTTCTCTCTGAGATCTTCCACTGCCACCTCCACTGGCCATCATTCCTCATCCATATTCTCACAGGCACACCATTCAGCCCACCACCACCAGGCTCTGCCTTCATGACACAGCTGACTTAAGGAGATTCCTTCCCCTGACCGTTTGGTTGGGGGACTGAGATATTCATTTTCAGCCTGCTTGTTGGCCTGGACAGGGGATGGGGGTGGATTTAGAAGTGACATCATTATGACTGTGAGGTAGCCAAGCTTGGACACAGGCCCAGCAAAGCAGAGAAAACTAGAGAGAGAAAAAGAATAATAGCTAATAAATATTAGGGACTGGCTAAGCTCCAGGCACTATTTTCAGGTGTTGAACTCATCTGAACCTTACCACCGCCCGAGGGAGTAAGAACTACATCTGTTTCCATGTGTGGTCAAGGACATGTGGGTCTCCAAGATCACCAGCTTGGAAAGGGGCAGCAGGATTCTGTGCTCTGATTTCACTCTGGAGCCATGTGCTGCCATGAGGTCAGGAGGGCAGCTGAGCACTCTGAGACTCAGAGGAGACCTTGTGAGAGTAGGGGTCAGGCTTGAGCTGACCAATGGCTGCACTGGTGTTAGAGGCAGCCCTCCTTCCTCGGGTCTCTGTTTGAAACGTCTGCCCTATAATCTCATCATAAATACTGCCCCTCGCTTTAAAAACAAATCTTTGGCTGTGTTTATGAAGGATTTTATCTCTTGCAACTAAAAGACTCAGGGACACCTGCTCTCTTTTTTAAAAATTTGTTTATATATAAATACATCATTGTACATCATTGTAATCCCAGGGATTCACCCCTTCTCCCCTCCCCACCATTCCCTCCTCTCCCCCCTGCCCTAAGTTGTGTGTTTCAGTTTGGTGCTTAGCTTGTTTTTACTTTTCCTCATGGCTTTTGTTTATTTTTTCCCTATATCCCATATATTAGTGGAACCATTTGGTTTCTGTCTTTTTCTTTTTGACTTGTTTCTGCTAATATGATTTCTTTTAAGTACATACATATTATCATAAAATCATCAAATTTGTCATTTTTAATTGATGAGTAATATTCCATAGTGTACATATATCATATTTTTTTTTATCCAGTCCTGTGTTTTGGGGCATTTAGGTTGCTTCCAAGTCCTTGCAATTATAAATAGTGCTGCAATAAACATCTGAGCACAGGGGGACACCTGCTCTTGATGAAACGAGAAGAAAACTAAAATCTGGTTTTGGTTCTTACCAGTTCCCAAGATTCCCTCTTGTGTCCCCGTGCTCCGGATTGGATGCTCCACACTGGTTAGATTCTCAGGTGCAAGAAAGAGCAAAGCCTAGAGGATGTGATGTTAGCAGCCAGATGGCCTAGAATGTCTCTCCATTCTCAGTGGGGTTCTCTGAGTGTGAATAAGAAATTCCCCCCCACAGGAGAGCAGAACATCTTTAGATGTAGGCAACAGAAATGGGAGAGACAAGGTGGAGCCCCAAAACTCTAAGAATTGCAAATCGTGCATGGGGTTGTGCTTGGATTAATTCAGGGTGGCTTTTTTTTTGTTTGTTTTCTTCCAACAACTGTAAGAAGGACCAGTCAGTGTTTTCTTAACAACAGAACCTAAGCAATTTAAATGGTGAAGAGAAAAGAACACAAGGGATATTACTGCATTCATACTTCAAGTTGTCAGTTTTAGTTCCTCTAGTGTTCATATTGAACAGCCATAGGAACAGAAACAATTTCCTATTACAAACACAGATTACAAACTTTACAGACAATTAAGCAAAACTTTGTGCAGAATTCCTAAATGGTAAAAGTAAGTTGAAATAATGATTATTGAAAATAGAATCTGTTACAGGAAAGGGTAAGAGGTGCCCTGGACCCCCAAATCTGCCTGCTCTAAATAGGTTCTGCCATCTGCCACATCAAAACAAAACATACTTCAGTACCTAAGACCTTCAGTGGAAATAAACTTTATTACAATTAGTGTGCAATCAAGAGAAGGGAAAGACAAAGAATACAGTGTCCAAATCTAATACTCAAGGTTACCCATCCCCTCATGGGTAAATGCCCCACCAGTGTTGGCCCAAATCTGGTCCTGAAAACCTGCCACAGGCGAAAAAGGCACCTTCTGGTGGAGACTCATGAATGGGGCAGATAGGGTCCAGCATGTCTGGGATGAAAGGAGTAAAATCAAAACCAAGATAAAGATTACCATTGTTAACTTTCCCATTAGTCTCTCACCCACATCTGTTTCAAGTGTCACCCATGTTCCCTCAGTCCCTGGCACCGTAAACAGGCAATCAGGGTATGAGGACCATACCAGGCCAAGGTCATCAGGGAACAAGGACATCAGGGCCGGCAAGAAGCAGGTTTATTAGTACCGGTACTGACTCAGCAGATTCATATTCAAAGACTGAATGGCCCTAACAGGGGGTGAAGGGTTTATATACACTTTACATGTTTTGGTGTTTCAGGTGGGCTATTACTGGTGGTAGAATAAGGCCTGATGTGGTAAAGACAGAATGAGGGAAATTCAGGGAGAAATTGGACTGCATACCAGTAAACTGAGTCAGTATCATAGGTTGCTTTTAGACCCCTAGGCTATATTTCTTAGGTCACTGTGCTCCAGCATGCTTTAGGTTATCATGCTTCACCTGGTCATCATACTTTAGTACGAGTCCAAGGCCAAGGAGCAAGCACTCCTTCAGGTCCCCTCCTTGCTCTTCTTCCTTCTTGTAGCATCCTCCCTAGCTTCTCCTCTCTGCTCAGCTCCACCTTTCATTGGATGGGGCAGAGAACCTAGAACCTCCCCTTTTGCTGAGGCCCGCCTGTTACAAACATACACCTGTCTACATTTGAGTAAGATCTCCCTTGCTTCTCTCTGGTCTCTCTTCATATAATACCCTGTGGGTGTGATGAATACAGATTAGTATGGAGATATGTGTGGAGAATATGTGATGCTCATTGGAATTTAAATATCCTTTCATCTCTTCTTCCTTATCTTTGCTGAATAAGAAATTGTCAACAGAACATTTACATTCCTTGAGCACTTTCCCCAACAATTATCCAACCCTTGATATCAGAGATAATGGTAGCTTATATTTCTAAAATGAAGGTTAAAGATAAAAATTCCTTCCTCAGTAGAGGAGGGCTTTAAAATGGTTGAACAACTGGTAGGGTTGTACGAACCAAGAAGAGAAATGTGATTTTGTCCTTGGGCTTAGCCACAGATGGCAAAAGTCTGGCACAACTGCAGTTCCCCTCTCTCTCTGGTTCCAACCCCTAGTCCTCCCCCCTACCCATCCCATCCATCAGCAATCAGTACAGGCTCTCTGGCTGAGCTGCAGGGAGGCTCAGAACTCTTCAATGCAGACTTCCAGGAAGCATGATTAAGCTGTTGGCGGTAGCATCAATTTACCATCTGCATCCATCTGTGTTTTCTGTTGCAAATTATAGGATCTTCTGGTTAATTTATGCAGAAGGAGAGTTATGAATGGCTACTAACACTTCATAAAATCACTGGGAGACTGAAGGCACATAATCTAGCCCGAAGTGCTGACATCTCCAGAAGCAGGGCATAACCACCATGAAGAGAAAGGAGCAGGATTTCTAAACTGTCCTGTCCTTGCCACCTTTGGAACAATGAAAACTCTGGCCCATCTTCCTTCCCTGCCTCATCCTCCCCTTCTTCTTCCATTTCACTCAGAACATAGCTATCAGTTTCTTCCTGCAGCCTTTTTTTCATGTGAATCTTTGACCTAGAGTTCCTTTTTCTCATTCCTTTATATCCTGCTCATCTTTCAGAGTGTTAGGGTACCCACGGACCCTCAAACTTGCACACTCTGAAATACCATCCACTGCATAAAGACAAAGCAAACTCTGGGTGTGAAAGGCTTTTAATAGAATTAATATGCATAAAGAGAGAGGAGGATATTAATTTCCCAATAAAATCCCTCAAATTACTCATCCCCTGTAGAACAAATGTCCAGTCAAATAGGACTGGCCCAAAAAGACTGAGGCCCCAAAACTTGCCACAGTCTAAGGTACCTTCTGACAGGGAACCAAAGGAAGAGGGTAAAGAGGCCAGGCAAGTCTGTGATGAGAGGAGAGTTGCAGAAAGACAAATCAAAATAATAGCTGCATTGTCAGACTGTCCATGTGTCTCGCACCCACAAGTCTCTTTCAGGTGTCTCTATATGTCTCTCTTCCATGTGTCTCCTTTCATTCCTCCCTCCCAGCAGCAGCAGGTGGAAGTTGGGCCTCAGAAACAAGAATCTTTTCTTAAACCATCTCCTGCCTTCACGTTATACAGCTTCACCTGGTTACACAGCTCTAACCCTCCTTCCTAGTAGCTAGTCCAAGGTGGCTGCCAGTGGGGTGGGAACATGGTAACACTTCTGACAACAGTATAGCTCAAAGGCCACCTCCTCATCAGATTTGCTTGTATTTCCTTTCAGTCAGAATTGGTTTTCTACATCTAGGCTCTCAAATGACTTCATGCTGTTGCTCTTGACATCCATCATATTGGATCTAAAATACCATATTCGTGCATCAATCAGCACTCCCCACTGGACTTGAAGCCCTCCAGGACCGAATGCATGGATTATTTATCTTTGTATGCTCAGTGCTTACTGTTTTAGAACCATCAGGCTGCTTGGATGACTTCCTTCAAAATGGGTGGACAGATTCCCAGGCATCCAGGGGCCTTGACAGAAAAGGGTCCTTATTGGCACTTTTTTTTTAAGCCTTCCTTGAATGTCTTCCTCCTCTAGCCCAAAAATACAGAAAAATTCATGTTACCTCAATCAGATAACATATCCCTTTAAGAACAAGCTGCATGAAATTTTTGTGACTATATGGTTTCATAGCTTCCATTAAAAAGACAGTCCTTGTCACGCTGTTTGCTTAAACATAAAATATGTTTTAAACATCACGGGAAAGTGCATCTATTTCATATCTGCAAAGTCTGATTTGTGATGACTTGTGAATAGGAAAAGAGCCTGAACTATGAATCAGAGCATCTGAGTATTGATATTGTCTCGGGAACTAAATGGTTTATGCTGTTGACATTTGTTCTCTTTGAAGATCAATTTTTCTCTCATGTAATGACGAGTTGGGGCAGCACTAGATCTGAAGTTTTGGGAGAATCTGATTCTATGTTTGATTTTTATTTTTTCTTTTCTTTTTCTTTTTACTATGTTTGGATTCTCTCTGTGGTTTCCTTAAGGTAAACAGAAGAGAAGATGCCTTTGGATCGTGGTGCTTTTTACCTCTGTCTCTTTTGATGAGGTTGGGAAGAGTTCAAAGGCAATGACATTAAGTTCAAAAAAAGGTGGCTCTTCTAAACCTGAATGTCATAAGGAAATATTTCTCTTTATCTGGAATATCCCCAAGAAAGCTACCACTACGTTTTAATGCATCACTGCTTTCACATTTTTCTTCATTCTAAATCCAGGCTGCTCCACTGGGCAGATGAAATCAACCAACCAAACAGACCTCCCACCTGTCCTTACTATGCCGAATAAAGGCAACTGCATTGCTGATGTCTACCAACCACTGTTTGCATAAGAAATTATCACCAAAATTAAAATATCTAGGTCCTTAATCACATAAGAAAATAAGACTATTATGAGTCTCACAATGACTAAAATTAGAGGTCCCTTGGGGACAGACATTTACAGCTAAATTAACAAGCTCATATCCAACTGCTGTTGTAGTTACTCCTGTATCTGTGACTCTGGGCAGTGTCTGGGTCTCCCCCCATCTGCACTTAAACTTAGTGCATGGACATATTCTTCTGTGCCTAGGTGGAGAGTCCCTCAAACTGAGTTACTGAGCGTCTTGTACAGAATACTCCTCTATCTCTTTCTTCCAGCAAATCAGTGATCAATTTTACTGGTTCAGTGTTTCCCTCACCTATCCTCCCTTCTCTGCTTTTGTGAGAGCAGTTAATTCTGAGGTTAAGGAATCTGGATTTTATCCTTAGTGTAATGTAAATTACTGAATGGTCTCAGGTCATGAGAGAGTGCACCTGTGTTTTCAAAAGGCTACTCTGACTATAAATAGTGAACGATGGGGCTGTGGCTACCATGCATGTGAGGACCCCTATCAGGAAGTGGTCAAGGCAGTTTAGGTGACATGCAAGGGTAGTTTGACTGGGATGGTGACTGAGGAGACAGCTAGGGAAACTGCTAAAGGCCTAACTATGAGGTAGAATCCACAGGATCATTTGTCAGCTCGCATGTGAAATGTGGGGGGTAGGGAGCAAGGAGGTCACTTAATCTCCTGCTGGGGCAACTGCTTGCTCACTGAGATAGGACATGCTTTGAGAAGCTGATTTGAGAGGGAGGAGGAGAAAGAAGAGAGGGAAGTGATGGACTGTGCCCCAAAGGACAGAGCAGGTATAACACAGCCACCAACCTCACTCCTTAGTTTCATTGCTTCTCTTCCTAGTCCAAATCTCTCTCTCCTTCACAAACACTGTTAAAAGGCATGATGAAGGACATTCCAGAACCCCCAAACCTGTCTGCTCTAAATGGGTTTTGTCATCGGCCACATAAAGATAAAACCTTAGTGTGCAAGACTTGCAATAGAAAATGATGTTGATACATACTACGTATCAATCAAGGAGGACAAGCACATGTCATTCACAGCAACATGGATGGAACTAGAAAGACTCATATTAGCAGAAATAAGTCAAAAAGAAAAAGAGAAATACAGGATGGTCTCACTTATATGATGGATATAGGGAAAAACAAACAAACAAATAAGAAAAAATAAAAACAACTAATGGGACTGAACCATGGAGCGAGAGAGGAGGAGGGGGAAGAAGGTGGGGGAGGTGAAGAGCAGGAAAGATCAGGATGGTTAACAGGTGTTAAGCCCTGGGGTACACAATAATATAATATAAATATAAATACACATATATATGCAAGTTAAGACTTGACTATAAGACATTAAAACCATAAAACACATTAAGAAATCAAAGGTGGACCAGCAGGCAGCCTCCTGAGGGTTGCCTACGTGCCTGGGTCCCTAGCCCTCAGAGCTCCCATGCCAGCGGGGAGCAAAGGGGGTGAAGGATCATCGGTAAGGCCCCCAAGCCAGGTGAGCCCTGGAGGGGGGCCAGGGTGGGGGTTTTGGTGGCCCTACCCTACCCAGCCATCTGCAGCCCGGATCTTCAGAGCCATGTTGCCCCCTGCTCCTAGCCCATGAGGAGCATGGAAGGGTGCAGGCTCAGCCATCTGGGCCCCACCCTTGCACAGGGAGCTACTGGCACGCAGGCAGGCGGTCAGGCAGGCAGTCATGCAGGCAGGCAGTCATGCAGACAGGCAGGCAGGCACACAGGCAGGTGGGCAGGCAGGTGGGGCAGGGGAGAGGAGCCTCTTCCATTTTACTCTCACTCCAGCTAAACTTCAAGAGGAAGAACATGCACAACACAAACCCCATCATAGAAGGGGTGAGGGATCATGCAAAAATCCAGCCCCAAAGCCTGAGCTGGACACAGCAGATGGACAACCGAGAGAACCAGTGCATTCAAGGCAAGAGAACTGTAGAGGCGCGATGTCATGATGCGCACCTATGCATTCACCGGCCGGGAAGACTGGGGACCTCATTTCGGAGATGCCTTCTAGGAGAGCAACACCCCCTCCCCACACTACGGGAGAGGAGAGGAAGACCAAAGATGGGGTAATTGGCACCACACCAAAACTGCAAACTGAGGCAGAGGAGATGATCTACAAGGGCCATTCACAGGCGCCTGTATTCACGGAGAAACTTCTTCACCGACACTGGCTGGGGGCGAGACCCCCTAAATCTGACACCAGAGCCATAAGGTAAAGCAGGAAAGCAGTGGAGATGGGATTGGAGAAGATGGCCTGCAGCAAGAAAACATGGACAGACCACAAATGAACACAGACTGGCCGCCCAACGCAAACTTAAGACTGAAAACCTATCAACAAGGTTTGCCTGATTCCAACAGTCCCTCACCCAATGAAAGAACACTGCCACAGGAAAGAAAGAGACTAATGGACTCAACACAGACTAGTAAACAACATAGAGTGGGGTTTGAGAGTATGGAAGGGGCACCAGAGGGAGGAGGGAGGGGGAGGTATCCAAAAACCACTTATAGAGGTTATGCTATAAAGAACAAAATAAATAATATTTTTAAAAAAGGTAAACAAAAAAAGAAGGTAAAAAAATTTTAAAAAGAAAACAAAGGTGATATGAACCTTGACTTTGGCCTTAGAGTTGTCATTGGGGATTCAACTTTCATAGCAAGGGAAAGAAAAAAAAAACTATTTAGATTATATAGTTTATATAAAATATTATATATGCTATATAAAAAACTATATAGATTAAACTATATCAAATCAAAAAGTTTTGCAGAGCAAAAGAAACCATCATCATAAAAAAAAGGCAACCCACTAAATGAAGATACTCACAAATCAATGCATCAGAAAAGGGGTTAAAATTCAAAATATGTAAAGAACTCCTGTATCTTAGCAACAATAAAAAGGACAAGCAATCTTATTTCAGAATGAACAGAAAATCCAAAACGACACTTCTCTAAAGAAGACATACAGAGGGCCAATATGCACAGGAAAAAATGTTCTCCATCTCTTATGAGGGAAATGAAAATCAAAATGAGGCATCACTTCACACCTGTGAGAGTGGATTTAGCCAAAAGATTAGAAGCAAGAAGTATTGGAGAGGATGTGAATAAGAGAGAACACTTGTAGACTGTTGGGAATGTAAATTGGTGCAATAGTTATAGAAAACAGATTGGAAAGTCCTCAAAAAGTTAAAAACAGAAATTCCATAGGATCCAGTTATCCCATTTCTGGGCATTTATCCAAAAAGTATGAAACACTAATTTCAAAAGGTAAATGTACTCCCATGTTTACTGCAATGTTATTCACAATAGTCAAAAATTGGAAACAACCTAAGGGCCCATCAGCAGATGAGTAGATAAAGATGTGGTATAGGTATACTACTTAATGATAAAAAGATGAAACCGTGCCATTTGCAACAACATGACTGGACCCAGAGGGTGTTATGCTAAGTGAAGTAAGTCAGATGGAAAAAAACAAACACCATATGATTTCACTCATGTGGTACATAAACAAAAACAGATGAACAAACAAAACAGATTCTTAAACTCTAAGAACAAAGTAGTGGTTACCAGAAGGGAAGGTGGATCAGGTAAAGACTGTCAACAGTGTGAATAGAAATGCGGCCTTTTGGTTCCCTAATCTCTAAGTTTTAGCTTTATTTTCTCTAGACAAGGCTATTTGCTGTGATGCTGTTCAAGTTCCCTAATAGCTGTCAGATGTTCTAGTTCTCTGTTATTCAGTAATTTTCTTTGTCAAGGCTACATGAATGGAAAGTTATTGCCAAAAGTAAGAAGCACTGAATATGAAGACTTAATGTATAGTTCCCTGCAATATTTTCTGAGTACTTAATTTGAAGTATTAATATAGGTTGTGGTCAAACATAGAACTAGGTTATACAATTGAAATTCTATCTCTGTCACTTGCTAGATGTGTGACTCTGGGAAATTACTGAATTGTACTCTATCTCAGTTCCATCTGCAAAATGGGTACAGGATTATGGTCACAATGATAGAAATTAATATATGTAACATACTGTGTGTTAGTTATTAGCTAGCATATCATTAGCCTTCACTTTTAATCTGTATAATGGGATTACTAAAACAATGACTTGTTAATAAAAATACAAATGAAATGAAACAAATCATATATCTACTTAAAGCCTGAGACAAAGTCTATCTGTTCCTACTACTCAGTGAACATGGGTAGATATGTTACAGAGAAGGCGCTCCATAAGAAGGGAGGTTCCATGTCTCCTGTATCTTCTACTGCACGGTGGAGCTGAGTGGTGAGAAAAAAGCTAGAAAAGTTTTGGAGAGAAGACTTGGTGGAGGCACATAGAGCAGAGACATGGGAAGAAGTCCTGCTTGTTTCTCAGCTTTGGAATTCTACCAGTGACTTGGGGGACATAAATGGAGACACTTGGAGTTAAGACATTTAGAGACACTTGGAAAAGACACACCCTTGAAGAGGCTGACTATGGCAGCTGTTACCTGGATTTGTACTTTGATTTTGCTGCTTTAGTTCCACATTTGTCCAGCACCCTGTACCCTTTTCTAAGGTTCCCTGCCAGAAGGTGCCCTAGACCTGTGGCAAGTTTGGATGAGAAGCCCATTTGGGCCAACCTTACTGACCGGACACTTGCCCACGAGGGGATGGGTTACTTTGAGAGTTTTATTGGGACCTTATCATCCTTTCTTCTTTCCGTGCACACTAGCCCTATTAAAGTTCCTTCATATTAAAGTATGAGTTGGTTTTATGAAGCATCAGGTAGCTGACCCCCTTTAGAGCATATAGGTTTCAGGATCTGGGGGTAGCCCTCAGTTTTCACACTAGCAGACAGTCAGCTATGTACAACTAGGACCTGGCTCCCAACCCCATTCCAGTTTCAAAGAATAAACCTAACCCTTACTCGTGTGTGTGTGTGTGTATGTGTGTGTGTGTGTGTGTGTGTGTGTGTGTGTGTATGACAGGAGAGAAATAAATCAGTGCTGTCATTTTCCCCCTGGTGCTTGACAAGTTTTTATTTAAAAATAATATTATGTCATCCTTCATGTCTTTCTTTAAAGGTCGCATTGTGTGCCTTGCCTCAGCAGTTTCCATTCACTGAGAAAATGAAGGTCAGTTTCTCTCCAGGACAGTTTCAAAGTAGAAACAGACATGCCAATACACTTTCTCCTGAGTCCAATGTCTAGTTTTCATATACTGGAAATGCACTGAAGGAAAACTGAAGAAAGGATCCCAGAATTATGTTATTTTCCCATATTTTTCTAACACCTCTTCTAGCAGGATCTGTTTTCCCATGCAAATCTGCAACGTACAAAAATTTTAATCACCATAAAAGGGCAAAAATTTATATCCCATGCAACACAAATGATAATGTTCCTTGAGAGAATAACATCCCACAGACAATTTGTAAGAGGTATTGATGACTGTGCACTGGATAAAGGAAAAGATAAATCTCCAACTCAGGAAAGGAAATGACTCCCAGACAGTTGAGGTCTGTAACCAAGCCCATCTGACCAGAAAGGGCAACCATGGGATACGGTGAGGTCCTCTGCTCCTGCCATGCTCCAACCCTTCAGTTTCTCCAAGGATGATGCCCAAACGGGCAAGATTTGTATTTAAATCCACAAGAGCAGAGGAAATGTAAACTTTTCAACTTTTCTTTCATTTGAGACCTCACCGTACTTTCCGCCCCCTCTGGCCTGCTGTTCTCATCTGCTGTTGTAAATTATGTACATCAGAAAAGCAGTGAGTCATGCAGCAGAGGAAATGTGTGGTTTGATGCAGGAGGAAAGAAGAGCTCGTGCTGATGGCAAAAAGAAATACGACTTTCGTTTTGCATCCTTCCCTCCACCTTCAGGTTCATGGCAGGCAGACTGCACAGGGTCACGACACCCTGACAGCCTGCTCTCTAAGTTGCCCTCGGGGTTGGCCACCTGATTTGCATTATGGTGAGTGCCACAGAGAGAGGAACAAATGCTTGGTAGTTAACACAGGGAAAGGTCAAGAGCAAATGAGACACTTTCCTAGCTCTCCCACAAGCACAGTGTCCCTTCCCTGCCTTTGTCATTCTAGGGTAATTGGGTAGGGTCACAACAACCCATAAACCTCCTCAGGACTACCTTACACCAACTTTATGCTCATCTTGCCCTCTATCCTCATCCCTGCTTTAGAAAATGAAGCTTCCGGAGCAGACAGATGAGGTTCCAACAGTGATCATCTAGGCCAGCAAAGCCCCATGGGACTCAAAGGGACTAAGTCACTGCATCTGGTAAAAGGTTCAGTTCAGACTAACAAAGCTTATCATCTTGGCACAGATTCAAGGACTACAGGCAACTTTTACATTGCCTGGGGTACCACAGACTCAAGCAATTCCAGCCTCAGCTTCCCAGGTAGCTGGGACTACAGGCATGCGCCACCACGCCCTATTTTTTTGGAAGTAGGTACAGGCCCCAGGCGGGACTCGAACCGTGATCCCTAGCCCCAGCCGCTTCATAGGCTGAAGTTTACAGGCACGAGCCACCATGCCTGGATACAGACAACTTGTAGAAGCCAGAAAAGGCAAGAACGATTCTTCCCGGGCGCCTCCAGAAGGAACGAAGCCCTGTGGACAGCTTGATTTTGCCTTCATAAGACCCTTATCAGACTTTGAACTCCAGAACTGTAAATTAGTCTTTTATAACACCTAATTTGAGCCTTACTATACCAGCAAAAGGACACTAGTACAAAGCATTCTTGATATGTAGCTCAGTGTAAGGTGAGTGAGTAAGTGGGTCAGGTGTTTCCTTCATTAGTCTCTATGACCCACACCTTTGGTGTTGCGCCCTTCCCATGTTTGTGCATGCCTGACCTAGTGTGTGTTTGTATGTGTGGGTGAGCTCACCTGGGCCTGGGGAGAAAGGATGGAGGGGCAGCATTACCCTGGGATAAGAAAGCACGAAAGGAGAGCACGGTGGAGGAGAGAACCAAGTATGGCAAAGAAAGAATGTGAAGGAAATGCCAAAGAAGCCAGAGAACAGAGCATGTGAAGATTCCTGGGGATCTGATCTGGGGTGCTCACCTGTCTCCCAGCACCCCTAGGTCAGATATGTCTCCCAGCCCTGGCCCTGGTCCTGGCCTGGCCTGCCCTGCCGAGTATATCTTTATAACTATTAGAACCAATAAATAACCTGCCCAGATTGACCTGTGTGTTACACTATAATTGGCATCAGGAACAGGATAGCTCTACTACAGACTGTAATATGTACTTGGGGTGGCTTTAGAAGGGACTGCAGGAGATCTGTGATGGGTCAGCTGCCCCAAGCCACCAGCTTCCCATGCAAACCATTGCACGTGGCTGCTCTGTTCCTGCCACCCACAAGCTTACTCACTATTTGGACATGCTTATTAAGACAAACCAGCTAGCCAAGAAAGTTTGGATAAATTGGCACCATCAGGCATAGTGGAGATGGGTGTGAGAGGCCAGGGTGGTGGCACCACAGCCGCATGGGGGCAGAAAAGCATTGCCAGAAAACAAGCTCTTGAAACAGGAATAGGGCAAAAGGTGGGACTGCCACCTTCACTGGAGAAAAAAAGGTTATATGCAACAGTAGGTTACTTGAGCAAACGTGTTTGAAGACAGTGTGAAAGGGCTCATGTGGCCCCTGCAAAATCGCCTGTGTTACCAGACTCACACATTGTCCAGGATCCTGGGGTCCCAGCGGTAAATAAAGCACCTGCCCTCATATGGGAAGCGGTTGTCCGGATTGGGCTCCAGCAAGCCCCTGTCCAGATTCCTGGTCGCCAACCTCTGCTCCTCCGTTGTGCCAGCAGAGAGGGTTTCCCATTTCAGCCTGTTCCCCTGGACAGACAGGCACACCTGCCCTTGTCTGCCGCGCCGCTCCTCTGACTCGGCCGACACAGGAGCCCGGCTGAGCGCCGCACGAATGCATTACCGCCCAGCAC
Organism: Uropsilus gracilis; assembly: GCA_004024945.1. Taxonomy (NCBI): domain Eukaryota; kingdom Metazoa; phylum Chordata; class Mammalia; order Eulipotyphla; family Talpidae; genus Uropsilus; species Uropsilus gracilis. The sequence continues at coordinate 136,004 of PVHY01001500.1, read as the reverse complement.
CTTCATGCATAAAACATGGCCCGCGGCGGGCAGGCAGAACTGCAGTCGCTCTCCGCAGCGCCCTCCAGCCGTCGGGAGTTCAGGGTAGGAAAAGGCAAAGAAGTTTAGGAGATAAAAGAAGCCAACGGAAGCCTCAGATATCAAAAAAGGAGAAGAGGGTTTTTTTGTGTTTTGTTTTGTTTTTTTTTTTTAAATGCCTGGACTTAACTTCCGGTAACTCTGAGAGACCGTTTATCCTCCTGCCATGAGAAGATTCTAGGCAACTCCGTCGGAATCATGGTGCTGCCGTCGCGGTTACACTGGATCAGGAATAGGCCATGGAGGCACCGGATCCGGAGGCGGCACCTCAACCGTGAGTGTCCTGGCTGCAGCCCGGCCTCTTTCCCCTGCTGCACACTGCTCTTGCCTCAGGCAAATCCTCCCCAAACCCCCTCTTCCCTCCCTACCATTCCGTGCAGGCTCCTCCAAGGCCCTCTTAACTCCATCCTCTACGGAGCTCCCTCTTGTTTTTCCCTTCTTACGGGCTCTCCTAATTAGAGGTAACTAAATATGCTTTGTTGCAGGAGCTCAAGAGAGGGCCTCTTTTCTTGAGTTCCCCATCTAGATGGAAAATACAAATATTTACACCCGTCAAGATTTGTGTGAATTGGAACTTGTGTTGATTGCAGTGGAAAATAACTGCAGTGTGCGAATCAGACAGGTATCGTGGCGTAGAAAGAGTGAGTGAAACTATGGTCAATGAGTCAGTTTCTTCAAAGGACACAATCACCGACATAAGTTATCAGCTCATATTGACGTTTCCCTTGTGTTGTTAGAAACTCACCAAAAGGGTGTCATCTGAGAAAGAAAAAGCATTCCAAATGTTTACCAAGACTATTACCCACCAATGAGTAACATATTCGTGTGTGTTGCAGGAAAGGTTTCTTTAACTCAGATGTCAGTGAATCTAAATGGTTAGAGGGTGCAAGTTGCTGGAGTAAAAGAATAAAACTTCTTCATGGTGAGGAGATGCATACTACTGATCTCTGTTATGAGAAAAGCAACAATGAAGCCACGATGATGAATTATAGCTGACATTCGAGTAAGTCTGAGGAGGGACTAAGGAATGGTAGCTGCTATGGTAAATGGGAAAGCATGTATCCCGCCATAGGAGGGTACCTCCTAGTCAACGTCATCAGGTTGTTTTCATGAGGAATGGGAGTCCAACATGTTGCCAGTTTACTCAACTTTTTAAATAAAACAAAAAGAAATAAAAAGCTCACTGTTAAGCAAAAGCTCTCAGGTTGAATCAATACCAGTTAATTCTTTATATTTTGAATGCTATAACAACTAATAGCATACTTTGATGCCTTTAGGTGGCAACTATGGACCACCAGAAGCATAATTTAGTGCTGGGTATTGTCCTTCAGAGTCTTAACACATGGCATTATTTAGGCCCAGTTGTATGTTGGCAAGTCTTTCTGATGTGTTAAGAGCCCTGGTGAAGACAGTTAAATTAAGATGAATGAGGGGGTTAGGTTAAATAAGTAACAAACACAGTCATGGTTGACTGGTTTAAGAGGCTCAGCTGGACTGTTTGGATTCCAAATGGCTCCTCACATGCAAGGAACTATAACCAAAAAAGTCTCTTTAATATAACCAAAGAAATCACTAGTTGTTTCTTTAGAACCTTCTCCTTATTCATCTGTTCTTTCAGTTGTGCCTACCTTGAGTTCAAATTCCAGCTTTGTGAATGTAAGTCAGCGTTCATGGGAGAACACTTGTGGTCGCACAGATCCAGGATCACACCCACTGTGGCATGCATCTCCAAGAAGTAGATTTTGATTGCTTTCTTCTAATGAGGAGTCAACTTCCCCTCTAAAAATGAGAGCTTTGGGGGAAAGACCCCCCCCCCCAAGAGAATTTACTTAAATTCTGAGACTGCTATCTGAGAACCATCATATTATTATTCTGTTTTTTTTTTAATTATTTAATTTTTTTGAGACTATGTCTCACTATTTTTGCCTGTGGACCCACAGGCTCACATTGCCCAGGGTACCACAGACTCAAGCAATCCCCAGCCTCAGCTTCCCAAGTAGCTGGGATTACAGGCACGTGTCACCACACCCATCTATTTTTTGGGGACCAGGTCTCACTTAGTACCCCCAGCGGGACTCACACTGCGATCCCTGGCCCCGCTGTGGCTTCCTAGGCTGCCACCAACAGGCATGCACCACCATGCCCAGCCTATTCCTGTCTGGTTTTAATATGAGATGGTATGTTATAAATGTTTGGTCCAACGTTGATATTAGGCTTGCTAGTCCCTTTCTGTTTGGGTATCTGAGGAAGGGTGGGATTCTGACATTCCACCAGAGTCAGTGTGAGTTAGAAATGGTGGCAGGATCAAATGTACTGGGATCATTTTTTCAACTTGCTGTACATGTTTGAAGATAGAGATGTAGAGGCAGTGTAAAGGGAAAAGCAGTGAAGACGCTGAAGAAGGAAGGAGCAATAGTGAAACTTCTCACTGCAAACTATAGCCTGCGGAGTTGACCCTAGACATTGTTTAGCAATTGCTAAAATATGTCTGGGACAACATTTTCTATCTTCTTTCGCTAAGATTTTTTCTCAAGGTCAACGTCTCCCCTGATTTAGGAACCTAGCCATTGTTGTCCCATAGAGTTTTTCTGTTAATAAGGAAAATGAGACAATAGCTTTTCCCCTTAAATATACAGAGACCTTGGATGGTAATAGGAAATACTCATGTACCACTCTCTCCTTCCATGGCCAGGCAGACATTGCTAATCAACCACAGCTCTCTCTAAATCTTTCTTTTCCAAGGAGACCAGGCCAGTCATAGAATCCTTTCCAAGATAGAGTTACTGTTTCTCATCAGTTGGAATTGCCTGAGTAATTAAAACCTGTTCTTTTGCTTCCTATTTTATTTCTGTTCTTTGAAATTGTTAATTGAAGTAATGTTGGTTTAAACATGGTATATGTTATTTCCTGTTGCTTCATAAAAATTACCACAAATTTACTGTCTTAAAGTAACATACATTATGATTTCAGTTTCCATGGGTCATAAGTACAGGCAGTGTCTTTCCATCAAGGTGTCACAAGGTGGAAGTCAAGGAAGTACTAAGGAATGGTAGCTACAAGGTTGAAGTCACGGTATCAGCCAGGATGTGATCTTTGAGACCTGTGATCTTCTTCCAAGCTCAATGGTTGTTGACAGAATTCAGTTCTGGTGGATGCAGAATTGAAGTCCTTACCACTGGCCTTCTATACACCTTGGCAATTCCCCAAGGCCAACAACAGAAGGGTTGCTGCTGCTGTAATCATGCCTCTGATTAGGTCACCTGATTAGGTCAGACCCACCCAGAATAATTTCCCTTTTGATTAGTTCAAAATCAAATGATCAGAACTTTAACTACATCTGTAAAACTCTTTTTTGTCAGATACTATAATCTAATCATGGAAATGAAATCTTATAATATTCATAAGTCTTGCCCGTACTCTAGATGGGGAAATTATACAGCATGAATGTGGAGCAGGAACCATGGTACCATCTCAGAATTCTTACCATAAAATCCAACTTTTATTCTTAGATAGAACCTGGGTTTTTAGCTTTTGGGAAGTTTTGTTTTTCTTTATTCACTCTTCATTATGAAAGATTTCAAACATAAAAATTGAAAAAATATTATAATGAACCCCATATACCATCACATAAATGTAACAACAGTTAACATGTTTTTCCATTTGCTTTGTGTCTACTTTCCAGCTGATGTATTCTAAAATAGACAAGACATTCTAACTCGCAATTCTAAATATTTTAGTAAGAGTTCCTCTGATAAATAAGGACTTTTTCTGTATAATTATCTAATAAAATTAAAGATGAGGCCTTAATACACAGTCTTTATCAAATTTTCCCAGGTAGAAACCAATTTTTGTTTTTTTGTTTTTTGTTTTTTGAGACCAGGTCTCGCTATTTTTGCCCCATGTAACTGCAGGCTCATGTTGCCTGGGGTACCACAGACTCAAGCAATCCCCAGCCTCAGCTTCCCAGGTAGATGGGATTACAGGCGTGCGCCGCCACGCCCAGCTATATTTTTTTGGAACTAGGTCTCACTATGTGCCCCAGGCGGTAAAAAACAATTTTTAATGTGCTATGCTTGCGTATAACCCTAAGCAAAACGCCAGGCACCTAACATACTCAATAAAGGTTTGTGTTCAGTCAAAATTATATTCCTGTTAGAGTGATGACTCTCAAATCTCTCTCCCCTCTATCTCCTCTCTTCATGTTTTCATTCCTGGAGCTTGTGCCATAACAGTAGATCTGAGTAGTGGAGGGTGGGGTCATGACAGGAGAGCTGTATCATTACCCTTCTCAGGGATATCTGCATTGTTAAAGGCATTGTTGTATCAGAGAAAGACACAACTCTGTGATGGTCGGCAGATGTTTTTAGAAGGGCTTCATCTATCAAGCTTGCTTACCTTACACCACTCAGGTAGAAGGATACAGGCAGAGAAACAACTCATTCTGGACTTTCTGAACTTTCAGGGTAATCCAGTAATGTCAGGGTAACATGTGACAGGGAGGCCACAGTCTGCCACAGTCAGTGGACATTAAAGAAAAGGTATGAAAAATGGGTCAGCTTTGATAATGGGGTGAGGGTTGGGAGTCTGACCTCAAATCCTACTTCTCCAGCTTCTTAGAAAATGGTCTGTGGGCAGGTCCTCTGTGAATGTCCATGTTCTTAACCACAAAATGGTTGTTATGACACCAGCATCACACTGTTATGGGGAGAGAGTAGTGAAAATCATGAACATGTCAAGTGCTCTAGTACAGTGTCTGCGGCATGGCAGCAGTAGCTCTTCCAATCAGAGAGCTTAGAAATGGTGGCAGTGGGATCTGGGATACTCTGAAGTGGTTATCACCATGGCCATCACCATGATTTCAAGTTGGGTGTATGGGCTGCTGGACAAGGTAGCCCCTCTTCCCAAGTCTCCAACATCATTCATCCCCACCTTGGTATGGGGCTTGCCTACACTGAATCAGGCCATCATACCAGAGAAAACCACACTGGCCCCTGGGGGCATAACTAACTCCTGCTCTTCTGGGGAACCAGGGTGAATGTCTCACACTGGGTCCTCAGGGCTGTGTTCAGTGCATGTAAGTGCATCCACATAAATAGCCTCAGTGCACCATATTGCTCTGTCTGCTAAAAAAGTTGAATTCCTTATAGAGAAAGCAGATAAAATAGTACAAAGCACACTTTTGAACTTTAAGACCAGTTTGGCATTGCCAGAAGAGAAGAGGGTTGGGGGTGGTAAGTGCGGGGGAAAAGGGCAATGTAGGAAGGAGAGCGTTGGACTTTGGGAGTGAACTCAGTGTAGCCTCTGCATCGGTCAGGTCTCCACTCCGAACACCAGAAACTCAGTTCAAAGTGCCATTGAGCAAAGAACAGCTGAGCTCCAGGCTTGGGCAGAGCTGTGATGGGGGAGGCCGCAGGGTGAAACCACCTGAGGACCCCCACCAAAGGAATGGAAACATTTCTGTTTTTGAAAGACAAGGCACAAAGTTGATTCATGGTTGAGGCAAAAGAATGCTGCTGTCTGGGAGATGCCCTGGGAGACTTCCTTCCTGCTCTTAATGTGACTTAGTTGTGTTCTGCTTCTTCAGCCCTGCTCCTGGCTCAGTGTGATCTTTCTTAAGTGTGGCTGACAAGAAGGAGAACTGGTCTGGAGCTGTCTGAGTCTCACAGACCAACCCCTGGAGTGTTTGTGGTGTGATGGAAGGGGAACCCTCCATCTGTGGTGTTCTGGACAAAGAGGCACCTTCTGCACAAGCAGGGAAGAATCCAACTGGTTATTCCTCACTCCACATGTGGCTTTGGAGGGCTGGCAAAAGACAAAATTCTTAAAGAGTCTCTCTACAAATACTTGGTTTCCAGATGAATGAGGTCAAGGGCTGGTACTTGGCAGGCTCCTAGGAGCCAGAGAGGTCTGTGGGAGGGAAGTGAGTAGGGTGCCTGTCCCAGCAGCCTCTGTCTGTTTGTGCTGGGCCACCACTATGCAGATGGCCCCTACTCAGTGCCACCAAGAGAACCAGCATCAGTTTACAGAGCAGCCCAGCTTGCTATCGACTTTCTGCCTGGCCTACCAGCCCGGGGCTCAGCAGACACATTGTCGGGCCTGGCTGACTCTCACATTTCTCCCTAGGGCTCCTCCCCTGTGGGATTTTGCACCAGCTTGGGAAAGCCAGATGGTTGCAGATTTAGTTTTTCAGCCTAGATCCAGACACCCAAGCATCCTAGAGCAGACGCCATGTTGCCGCCTTTCTCAGCTGGCTGCCTGGTGTCTGTTTTTGTTCTCACTTCATTGGAATTGTTCTGCAATGGCCAATTCCCAGTGCCATACACACTGCTTCAGCTGAGCTTCTCTGTTCCATCCTATACCAGACAAATTCCCTTCTCGGTTTCGGTTCCCTTTTAAGCTGTCAAAGATTTGGAAGGAGGTAAATGAGGGGCCACCCCCACTATTAAACCCCAGTACTAAAAATGAAAATGAAGAAGTGATTCAGAACTTTCTCCATAGATTCCAGGCGGGTTGGCCATCACCAGCCTCTGCCCAGAGAGCAGGTGGCAAGGCCCTCAGCTGCTAAATTTCTCCCTAATTACACATCACATTCATCTTATGGTCTGCCAGTTGCAGAGAATTTCACGGCATTTTAGAACCCTGGTGTTCATACAGGTGTGAGCGTTCCTTATATTCCTTCAAAAATAGCATCACTGATCTTCTCATCCCGTAAAGAATAGTGGTGCTCTGCAATCTTCCCCTCCTCCCACCTCCACACTGAACCCAGAGTTCCATCACCGATGCCCAATTTCAGCTTGCACCGTCATGGGAAAAAAGGATGGGAAATATGAGAATGGGAGATAGTTTGAATAATTCAAGGGGATTCTGTTGGTTGAGAGAGTGCTCTCTTTGTGTGTACATTGATCTGGACAGATATTTTAACTGTCTTCAGCCAAGGATAGACAAAAGGCAGAGTGTGGAGGGAAAAGGGAAGGAGAGGAAGGAACACATACAAATACCACTGACAAAAACAAAAAAGAATAAAACCAGCAGAGGATTTAGAGAAGTCAGAGTTGGAGGCCTTTATCTCAGGTTGATTGTTTAAAGACAGATCCAAAGACCTACAAAGTTAATCCCTAGAATAACAATTTGGTCTCTGGTTAAAGACAGAAAAGACCTAATTAGCAAATGTTCTCAGTATAGAATTAAGCTAGTCTATCAAGTTGGAGGGTGGAAGAAAGAGTAGGAAATTATATTGAAATGTTAACCTAAATACAATTGTGAGTATCAGTTTCTCCTCTGAAGTATCAAGAACCAAGTCACTGCTTAACTACATTAAATAAACACACACATACACACACACATCCCAGATTCAAGACCATGAAGAATGTGATCTTGGGCAGTAGTACTCAGAAATAGACATCTTTGATTTGATTTCACACAGGGCTAATATGTCTTTGTTGCCCAAAAAAAAAAAAAAAATGCATATGAGAAAAAGTCCTCTAGAATCCCCAGCCTCACTATACAGCATAGTCTCCCATTTATTTTTCTAAAATATAACAAATGTGACATTTTGTAGGATCTGTTTTACAACTTGCTAGTTTCATTGCACAATATAACTTCAGTACCTTTCTATGTCACTGAATAGCTGTGAGTTTCTTTATACTAGATCCACACAACCAAATCCAAGGTTTGCAGTGGTTGGGTGGTTTATATGTAACTAATCAGATGCCCTTCATTATTTAAAAAAGATCATTTTCATTGTTAAAATGAGTTGTATTGGCTAGGGTCTAAACAGTTCTCTCAACTTTTTACAAAGCATCTCTGATGCTTGGCCCTGCTCTGATGGCAATGCAGAGGTTTAAGAGAGAAGGGTATCTATTTTTAGAAAGCAACCACACATGTACTCCTTGTAGGGTAAAACAAAGGATAATTTGGAGACAAGACCATTCCCCAACCCATCAAACATAGGTGCCCTTGGTGCCGGGTTTCCAAGGCAGAGAAGTTCTGTGCTGAGGAGTGGATGGGTTGGCACTTAGTGCCATCCTAGAATGGTGGGGAGGAGGCATCTGAGGCTCAAGCCTGAGAAAGAAGAGCCAGGTGAGATCTAGAAAACAGAGTCTGGGACAGTTGCTACTTCTTTTGAGCTGCTGCTATCTGAAGCTTTGTCCCTGAGGATTTGTTACAATAGAATGGAGTCAAATTAATCCATTTTTTCAATTTTCAAGTAGGAGTCAAAAGCCATAAAGGATTTTTGGCAGGGTGGTGCATGCCTGTAAGCAACAGCTTATGGAGTCACGGTGGGGTCTGGGGATCATAGTTTGAGTCCCACCCGGGGCAACACAGCAAGACCTAGTCCCCAAAAATTATCTGGGCATGGTGGCATGTGCCTGTAATCCTAGCTACCTGGGAAGCTGAGACTGGGGATTATTTGAATCTATGGTACCACGGGCAACGTGAGTCTGCAGTTCCATGGGCAAAAATAGTGAGACCTAGTATAAAAAAAAAAAAAGCCATAAAGGATTTGCTGGATAATACTGTGCTAAGGAGGAGAGAGTAAAGACCTGTAAGTCAGTCTGCAAAGAATCTCAAGAGTTTTTCCTCCTTCCAGCCAAAAGAAAGTTTTACTTCTGTCAGGGTAGTTTCAGAAGGAATGAAATTGCTCTTGTGTGCTCTTTAGAGAGCATAAGAGCAATTTTGGGGACCTATAAGCACCTCTCTAAATATTACAGGTGATGAAGGAAAGCATTAGATGTATTTTTAAAACTTTTCCCAAGATTTTATTAGTAACAAATTTCACATGTAAGAAAACTGAAAGAATTATGCAGTGAACAGCCACATAATTATCAGCTAGACTCTACTACTATTATTTTAATATACTTTATCAATTACCTGACAACATATCCAGCCCTCTATCAATACATCATTCTTGATGAAGTGATAATGCTTTCAAATTTGCAGATATCATAAACTTTACTTCAGCATATGTAACATTTGAACTTTGGTAATTGTTCTTAAAATATTTTTAAATCAAGTTTATTCATGTATAATTTACAGAGTACTTTTTCTGAACAGTTGTATAAATCTTGACAAAAGTCAGTGTAACTATGTTCATGATCCAATATAGAATATCCACCACTCTGGATGTTCACACATACCTCTCTCCACAGACTTTGTCAACTCTATAATGACATTTTCTGTCCTAGTTCTACCTTTTACAGATTATTTTATAAATGGAATTAAATAGAACATAGCCTTTTGAGCCCATTCCTCATTTTTCAGATTAGTTTTTAAATGGAATAATTAGTATATAGCTTTTTGAGCCTATCTTTTTTCTTTTAGCAACAATAAATTGAGATTCATTCATGTTGTTGAATGTAAGCTATTCATCACTGAGTAATATTCCATTGTTGCATGTATTCTAATAAGGCATAATTATTTGCAAGTAGTAAGTTCTCTTCACCATAAAACATGGGTAGACAGTGGTCCTCAGTGTATACAACCACAGACTCTGGATATCTCAATTCTATTCATGGTGGTTTAGATCTCAGCAGCAGCTTAGGCAGATCAGAGACAATGAACCTCTTCATGATTCATCTGTAACTTGGGTCTCTTCATTGGGATTCCTTAGGAATACTTCAACCAGCAGTAAAGAATCATGTATCAGACTGCTGTTATGCATCCCTTAATGACTAGGATACATTTGAAAGATACCTCATTAGGCTATTTTATCACGATCCTGTGAATGTCAGAGTGTATTTACACAAATTTGCATGGTAGAGCCTGTTCACACCCAGGCCAAGGGAACACCATGGTCTATGCAGTCCATGATTGACTGAAACATTGTTAGGTGGCACATGACTATAGTTTTCAGCCTTTTTTTCTCGACAGGCTCTATAATTAAAGAACCTGTGTACAAGATAGGGCACAGTTTCCCCTGTGAGACATCCAGAGTGAGGCTGACATGGATGAGCAGGACCAAGGAAAGCAGAAAAACCAGTTTGGGGGACAAGGACAAGCCATTCTCTAGTGTAGGCTGTGTTGGGCCTGGCCGCTAGCCAACGATGCACTAGCTCTGCTAGGACTAAGGGCTTTCTCACTGCCAGTTCTCCTGTTCATGTTCTATATCAGGTTATTAGGTTAAAATGCTATAACAATAGCAATCAACACACAGAAAGAAATGGTGAAAGAATATCTTGATTTCTTGAAGAAAATATGTCATTTGATTTTATGCTGTCAATCCAGTTTTTGAGTAGCTCAGATATTGTTTTAATTTCCCCCCTAACAAAGAAAAGTGATTTTCTTCCAGTTGTTCCATAAAATGAAGTAATTCATATTTTAAGATGAATGACATAATTTTCAGGCTGAGTCTACATATTTCTTTCTTCACTTCAAAAGTAGTCTCCACTTCTGGATCATCTAAGAGGCGATGTCTGCTTCCTCACTCAACTGGACCTCACAAAAAGCCAATACACAAACATTCTTTTTCAAAATTCTTTTTGAAGTAACTAACATAGGTTTACAATTATATATAGGTTTCTGTTATACAACATTATGGTTTCACATCTGTGGTTTATATTATGATCTCCACAAACACTTTTTTGCCGAAGCCAGAAACAACTTCTTGGTTTCTTGTTCACCCCATCTTCTACCACTTCTCATTCCTCCACCTTCCAGTTGAACAGAATGTGTTACCAATGGTGTCTCTCTCAGTCCTAGAACCAGCCAAATTCTCAGGGCTTTGTCTTACCTCATCTCACATCCAATCAAACCCACCCCTCTCCCCAACTTCCTGACCCCCATGTGGCCCTGATGATGGGTCCAATGGTGTCAACTTGATAAAAATGATTCAACCTTATGTTCTGAGTCAGGTGACTTCACGCATATAAGTTCATTAGAGGCTCACAACTGCCCTGTGAAGTGATAAGAATCTGCATTTTTACCCCTTGTTGTTTCTTGGAAACACCTCAGAGAGACAGGGACATGAAGAAGCACCTGTCTCTCAGTGGAGGCAGAATATGTGGGAGGCACAGAAGCTGATGTTTTCCTGGGTATTTTTTCACCTGTTCTTCATCCTCATCTTTTTTTTTTCTAATTTATTTATATATAAATTTCACATCATTGTAATCCCAGGGATTTACCCGATTTACCCCCCCATCCTCATCTTTTGAGGTTAGTTGTTGTCTCTATTTGTTTAGGTGAGGGCTTCCAGAGGCTCAGAGAATTTACAGGACTTACCAAAGGTCACACAGCTCCTAAGTAGCCAAACTGAACAAGAGTCACTTCTTGACATGCCCAGAGGATTTTCATTATTAGAATTATAGCAGGGACTCAAATCAGCTGACTTCTGATCTAGCAATTTCTTTCAGCTTCCTGACTGCCGCTTAAAAGAAAAAATCCACTTTTCAATCCCTCCCCCAATTTCCAACCCTGGGCTCAGTTAAAATGAACACAGCTGCCAGGCACAGTGGCTCGTGCCTCTAAGCTTCAGCCTGTGAAGTGGCAGGGGACTAAGGATCACAGTTCGAGTCCCGTCTGGGGCCCGTAGCGAGACCTAGTTCCAAAAAAATAGCTGGGTGTGGTGGCGCGTGCCTGTAATCCCAGCTACCTGGGAAGCTGAGGCTGGGGATTGCTTGAGTCTGTGGTTCCCCGGGCAACATGAGCCTGCGGTTCCACAGGCAAAAATAGTAAGACCTAGTCTCAAAAAAAAAAAAAAAAAAATAATGAACCCAGCTGTGGGAGTCCCGACAGGCAGCCTATGGGGGTGGCTATGTCTGACAGCAGCCAAGAGGTATTTGGGGTCCACTGGGACTGTACCTTTCCCTTAATGTCCAGGTGTCAGAAATATAGTTAACTGTTAAGTCCTAACAGAAGGTTAAAATCTTTATGTAATATTTGCCCAAGTTCCTGAATTCTTTGCTCTGTCAGAGAAGGACCACTCAGAAAGAAATCTGCATACCCAGTGCCCTCAAGTTCAGAGCTCGAGTTTCTGTTGGACAGCCAGCACCCCAGTGTCTCCTCTGGGACCAGGACCAGGAGGGCTCTTTCTTATGGGTTCCTAATACCTTTGGGGATGCCTTGACCCTGAAGCTTTCCTTTCCCCCTTGTTCAATGGCATTGCCATCCCAATGGTGGTTTCAGACTATTTGCTGAGTTGGGGTGCAGTATGGGGCCAGGTTAGAAGTTCCTCCAGTTGCATCAGGATGTGGTGACCCTCACCAAGGGCCCTTTTCCTCCTCAGCGCTAAGTCATTCAAGGTAGTTTCCATCCTCACCAGGTGAGTCTCTCTCACCTCCTCAAAAGAGTCCCCCTCAATTTTCCATTTGTTTATTAGCCAAGCTGGAATGATGAAGACTTTTCTGCCACTGTGAGAAACCAGAAACCACACATAAATCAATGTCTACAGCTTGAATCTGACCCTCCTACAGAAGTCACACCTGCACTTGCCTTTCTGAATGTGGGAATGGGTGCCCTCCCCCTTCAAAGCCTGCTGCAGGCTCCCCCTTGATGAGCTCTGCCATGCCTGTATCTCCAAAGTTACATTGATTCATCAACAAAATAGCCAGTCATGTCTACTCCAGACACACACCATCTCCAAGAGAATTCAGTAGGATAACGCCCATGAAATGCATTGTCAGGTGGGCAGATATCTCTGTTCTCTATCTAGTACGTTAGATAACCTATACACTTTAATGTTTTTATTCAAATATCACTTATCAGGAAGTTCTTAATGGCCTTATATACATAATATTTCAGCTATTTTTCAATAGCTGAAAAATTGAATGCTTGTCTATAGGGGACTTGGTGGAAGTGTCATTTACTGGGTGGTCCCTTTGGCCCTACTATGTCAGAACTTGTCCTGCCCCTAGATGTCGGCAAACAGACCCACACTTCAGCCATGGAATCATGGAGAAGAGGCAAGGGCTAACAGACAGATTTGCCTTTTCATTGCTTCAGCTTCCTTTGAAGAGAACATTATTTCTTATTTCCTCCAGGTTTTCATCTCTTAGCTCCTGCCAACTTCCTTTCAGAGGCAATGCCACATAGACCCCTCCATATCCACTGTTCATCTTTCTAAAATTGTCATGATCTTGCTGCCTTGAGACCACCATGGTCCCTGTTAAACAAAGAACATTCACCAATTCACAGAAATCCCTGAATGTGAACATGTGAACATTCTGAACGCACACAAATAATTTCTTAAAGAGTATACATTATTTTTCCACTTTTAAAAAGGTACAGGGAAGAAAAATGAAAGGTAACTCAAACCATAGTAGCAAAAGAATAGTCTTCTAAAATTCTTAGACTTCTTGTTTTTAAAATTAAGCAGTAGGATTTATTATTAATGTCTCTACCCTGACCTGCCAATGTGTTTTATATTAATCTCTACTGTTGTCCTTTATTTTTCATCTTCCAAGCAACGGTACACTTTTACCTGTCTTTATGTGCATTACCACTAATGTGAATTAGTGAATCCTCAAATAAACAAATTGGATTATCCTTCACATATGCACCAAATGTCAAAGACAGCCAAATACACAAGTAGAAGCAATTTCCTTCAACACACAATAGCCCTGATTAATCATGCATCACTGAAAAATTAAAAATAAAAACCTTTTAGGGTAGCGCTGAGTGAGTCTGTTCACCTTTAGTTTTACTCGTATGTCACATTCATTTATAAAACTGTCTCCCTGAACACGATGATTTCAGAGTGACTCACCTGTGACTCAAAAAACCCAACAATGTCTGTAATTTTTAATCCCAGGTAACCTCTTCAGAATCCTTTGTTCATGAATGCCTTTCCAGTTTGCTTCCAAAACATCACATGGGCACAGAGAAGTCCATCAATCCATCACAGCACTTCTATTCGAGTCCGTGCTTTTGTCTCCTGATTCTTGACAACTAAGAAAATTCAACCACTTACTCTTCCCAAATAATTACTCACTAGAGGAACTACAAAAGGAGTGACCGAAGTTTAAAACCTAAGAACAATGTTTTCAACGCTCATTGGAATATTCAAACTCATGTCATCACAGGAAATAGGTATCTTTAAAATCCTTTAAGTATGATCGCCTTCATCCCATCATTCCATTTTTATCTTAATCAATTATGTTTTGAACTGAGCTTCTATAAATTGCTCTCATCCTCCAAAATTCAGTTTAAATTCCAAAGATCTTTTACTTGGTCCTTTTAAAGCACAACTGTTGCTGGGGATGCAGGAGTAGAAGGATGAACTTCTTTATCTGTTCTTGTCATTTTTTAAAAACTCCATTGTATTCACATTTCTAAGTCTAAAATTTCTCCATGCCATTATTCCTGATAGTCTCCTCAGCTCTGGCCTTCCAGAATATTGTTGTTTAATAGATAGTCTAATATAAATATTGTAGTTTCTATAAAATATCATACAACTATTCCAAGTAGCAGAAAATTTAAAATCCATCAGCGCTTGAATTTTTTGTCTAGATGAACTCAGGAACCAAACAAGTAGAGGCTTTTACATTTTTTTCTTTTTCTTTCACTATATCTTAGAACTTAGATAACTTAGTTCTTAGAACTCCCACCACCTTCATAGACCAAAAGCTGAGAAGGGGCTTCCCCATCCAGCAAATGAATGGACAGAACCATCACTTCCACCCTCCCTCTCCTTTTCCTTGCCTTTCCCTCTTCCTTAACTTTTCTTCCTTCCATCAAATGCGAATATTTGGAGATTAAGTGGGCATGACCACACCAGTCTGATTACTCACTGCGTAATAAATAACCAACTCAGAGTCACATAGTTGGCTGTAAGGCAAACAACTTCATTATTCAAAGAAGTAGCTACTAATAGAAAACAGCTTTCCATGTCATCAGAGTTAGGACAGATGACAATGGATGACAGTAAGTGTGAAAAAGAACTGAAGACACACCGTTGGTATGATCTAGAAACACCACCTTAGCTCTGTGGGATTATAAACCAGGGGAGGCAGCTCCCGAGTGTCCTCTGGGGAAGCAAAAGTCAGGCCTATCCTCCTGCCCCAATAGTCAGCTGTCATTCTGGGGCCAGGCTAGGCTGAGGACCTAGGATGGGACCTTTCTCTATTCTTTTCTCTGGCTCCTCTGAAAATGAATCTACTGGATCTTGACATTGACATTTCTAAAATTAATTTGTATAGTACTACATTTTCTCTTTTTTATTCTTAGATTAATCTCTAAACCCTACAAATCTTGTTTTGGCAGATGAAGCTACTAGATTAATTATATGTATAATATAAAAAAAGATCTATTATGCTTCACTGGTGCAGGATCAAACATCCTAAGGTATCTCTGCATAATGAGTTATTACTCAGCAATAAAAAGGAATCAACTGTTGCATGGATTATGCATAAACACATTGTGCTAAGTGGAGAGTGTCAGACTTAAAAGGCTACATACTGTATGATGCAACTTACATGACATTCTAGCAAAGGCAAAAGTATAAAAACAGAAACAAAATCATTGGTTGCCAAGGGCTGAATGGAGAGGCTGACTACAAATACATCTGAGGGAACTTTCTGGTATGTTGATGTTCTTCCAGAGCCTGATCATATGGAGGATGAGAGTGGGTGGGGAGGTGGCACACTATTGTATGCATTTATGTATTTATGAAAACTCAAGGGACTATGCACTGAAAAGGGTGAATGTTAATCCCTGTAAATTATGCCTTAAAATGCATTAACCCCAGCAAATTTACGAATTTATTTCTACAAAATTACAGAGTAATTTTAAAAAATCTAATACATTTTTCCCCTGACCACCAACCTTCACCATAAAGCAATTACTTGATTTGATAAATTAAGGAATTGGGGGCTATTTCATGTCGCAGGGGAGGTTTCACTCTGCCCCCCCCCCCCCATTCAATCACGCCTTGTTCAATCCCCTCAGTTAACTGTTGGGGCCCTCCACAATTTTCACCACATTTGCTACCACTTCTCTCCTGTAATTTGTTCACATGATCTTCTTACCTGGAGGGACTGGTTTCCCCACTGCCTCCCTAGTGCTCAGAGGCCATTCTTCCTTGAAAGCCTGTTCTCAGGTAATTCCACTTCCACATCAGGAATGCTTTCCTCTTCCCCTCCTTCCTCCCTCCTCTTCCCTCCTTTCCATCAATGAAAGACCAGGAGGCAAGCACTGTCCTATGAGCCAAGGAAATGGATATTTTATGGATTTGTGTGATACTACAGCATAAATCAAAGGGTCTAAATATTTTTATGACTTCTCATTCATACCGCTAAACTGCCCTTCTTGAAAGTGGTAATAATTTATCCTAAGAATATAGACATGTGCCTGTTTACTTAAATTTACTACATATTTGAGTATGTTAAATGTTTATATGGGCATCAAAAAGAATAAAGTTTGTTAACAATTTAAATACATCAAATATATAAAAATTTTAAGTTCATAGCTAAACACACACAAAATATTACACCGATCTCATTTGGAGTTATCTAGGACAATATTTATCCTAAAGAGTATTTTTTTCAAAGAGATAAAGCACACTCTCCACATAGTGTGTTTTAAACTAACTGAATAATGAGGAAACTCCAGCTCATAAATGTAGGAGAAAGAATAGAATTTATAAAAGCTTTTTTTGTGATCCTCATGAAATAGTGGATGGAGAGAGTAATCATCAGTGGGTGACTAATCTCAATGAGAAGGTACTGGGGAGACCTTAGTGTAGAGGGTCCTGGCTGACATTACAAGAGCCCTCCAGTTGATCTCAACAGCACTAAGATGGGCAACTAGATGAATGTGCCTTGGGATTTGATGAATGAAAAATATATAACATCATGAATGATAGTCTCACTCACACAAATTGAATAGCAATCTAATTTAATCTACATGTTACTATTAGGAAATACCAGGACTAGCGAAAAGAATTAAGCAACACTATGAGGGAGTAATCAGCCCCAAAAAGAATGTGAAAATAAACACAGAACAAACATCCAACAAATAAAAAATACTTGTTAGTTGAAATATTGGAGGGTTGGTCTGTACTCTAACGACTGATGAAGTAAAGTTCTGTGTAGCAGAAGTCCTGCCTTTCAAAATAATGTAGAAAGAATAAAAGAATAAGAAAAAAAATTAGACTAGGTCTTGCTATTTTTGCCTGTGGAACCACAGGCTCACGTTTCCTGGGGTACCACAGACTCAAGCAATCCCCAGCCTCAGCTTCCCAGGTAGCTGGGATTACAGGCGTGCACCGCCACGCCCAGTTACATATTTTTTTGGACCTAGTTCTCACTATGTGCCACCGGCGGGACTGGAACCGCGATCTCTGGCCCTGACCATGGGCTTCCTAGGCTGCGGCTTACAGGCATGCGCCACCATGCCCGGCCTATAGAATAAGAAATTCTTATTTATTATATAGTAGAAAGCAAATATCACCCAATTAATATTATATATATACTCTATTTGAGTGGTAGATTATTCTGCATCTTACTTTATTTGCTTCAGTCACAATATTTAATGTTTTATCTATGTTTCTGATTTTCTGTGGACATGTATCAGCTTTCTTCTTGATGTAAAGTATTAGTGAGAAATCTAGAGTTGATCAAGAGCTGTTACTCTATTTGAAAGTGCGAGGTTAAATCACTCTGGGTAGTTGCCACTAGGTGGCACAACCCTGTAGTCTTTTGAAAGCCCACGTGAAACATTTCAGACTTGAGTGGAAAGAAGCAAGGATGTAACATATATCCTCTCATGTTTCTCTAAAAGGTAGCTCCACATTAAGTGATTTTGTAGAATGACCAACTTCTAATTTTTGTTGAAAAGTCTAAATCGTGGTGATGGACAATTGTCACTAAACTCTATTGTTATCAAGAATTTTCTGAGGAAGAGCATTGAACTTCCTTTCACCAGGATTTATGTATAAATGACAACTTTATTTCCATTGTACTGTAATAAAATTTTTCTTTGTTCTCTATTGGACTGTGAGCTCCTTCAGAGACAAATATGACTTTGTTTCTCTTTATAACCTTCTGTTTCTCTCTCTGAGTTCTGACCCCTGAATCAATCTGAGTTCTTCTTCCACTGCTCTTTCATGCCTAGATGAGACCTTCTCTCCCCGCCCCACCAATTTCTCTAATCACTATTTCTTCTGGATAAATCATTCATAATTATCTTTTACATAGTGGTCTGCAGAAAAAAGTAAACTTGAAAAACCACATATGCTTGTGTCTGCACCTGGACTGTTTTTTCAGTACCAATAAATTGTTCGGTATTTTTAATGTTTTTTTTTTAATTGAGAAAAGAGAGTTGACATATGGTATAGAATGACAGGAGAAAATGGGAATGACCAGTAGAGCAATATCAATCATTAAATAAGTATCTTTTGATAATGGGATTACGGGAACCAAATTCAGGAATGAGGGGCAGAAAAAGATCAGGCAATGGACGGATACTCATTCCCAGCATCTCTCCAACCTCTCTCACCACAAATTCAAAATTTTATCAGTGCTTTAGTGTCCAATAGTAAACAGTTTTATGTCCTATTGAACAATTTTGTGACCACTTTCACTCAAGTTTCTTACAACCATGTAAAATGTTCTTCTTGACATAGATATATATCAACTTCCTTTTCTCAGTATCCCACTTCCACTTTCTATGTGAAAAGTCATATCACTCCGCTGCACCGCCCTTCTTTCCACCTTAAGTGGAGATCAGATGGTCTACCCACTTACAGTAATATACATGTTTCACGTGAGTTGCAGCAAGTAATGGTACTTAAGCAAGAGGATTGGGCATGAAGGCTGCTGTGATCCTGGTTTCTTCAGACTTTCCACGTCAATAGCTCAGGAGCAGTGTAGTCATAGCAAGAGTGAAGTGTGTGCATGTGTGTGCATGGGGTGGTAGGGGGGAATGCACCTTGATTTTTGAAGTTTCTTTCTAATCAATGGTTTCTCAGGCAACATACTTCTAACTCACTGAATAATCCACTTTCTTGAAAAAGGAATTTATTCCCATTTTCAAAACCAGATGCTGCTCTACCAGGCAGATTCAGGTGAAAAGCTCCTTAATTCTACAATTTCAGTATACCAGTAAGCACAACTTTTTAAAAACAGAATGATCTGTTAGCTTTCTCATTTACTCCAAGAAAATCAATCATTTTTCTTAGGTGTTAGGTTATTAGCTCTCTATCACTGTAGTAGTTGGAATAATGCTCCTGGTCTCCCAAACTCCAGTTCCTAGAACTGTGAATAAGTTAGGTTACATGGTGAGTGGAGAGGTGGGGAGGCTAAGGTTGCAGATGGAATTAATGCTAATAATTATCTAACTTTAAAATTCGGAGATTGATCTGAATTATCTGGTTCAAAGTAATCCAAGGGGTCCCTATAAAGGAGGCAGAAAGATTAAAAAGAAAGACTGAAAACGGTACTTGGCTGGTCTTGGAGGTGAAGTTTGGAGCCACAATCCAAGGCATGTAAGTGACTACTAGAAACTAGGAAAGTCAAGAAAACTATTTCACCTTAGAGATGCCAGAAGGAAAACAAGACTGCTTATTTTTGACACTAGGAATAATTTTGTATTATTCAAGTCACTAAATTTATGATAATATATTACAGCCATCATAGAAAATGAATACAGTTACTAATCACTTAAATTCAACCCACAGCTTCCCTAGGTGATATTATTAAATTCCTGATTTATGTATGTTCATCCCACTTATTGATGATGTTTACTACTTGAAGGTTTTAAGCAAAACCATGTACATTAAATAGTCTATTAACATTCAAAACATCAGTCTTCACGCCAAAAAGCTATTCCTGTCAAGAGGGACTCTAAATACTGTATAATTTAGAGTTTTTGGGTAATCTTAGTTCTTTTGAAACCAGTGCAGACTCATGAGACCATGTTAGTGTTCATCATCCTTTATTCTGTGGATCCTCATTCCTACCCATTACCAACCTGACATGGGTTTACTAGTTTCCCACTGTGCAACCACCTCTATCCTAGGTTAACATTTAAGGAAGGTAAGTTACAACCTGGATTCCCGAGTTGTACACTGTTTAGCTCCTATTCAGTATTATGACTAAGCCAGAGAACAGGTAGGAACTAAAATCAAGGGCACTGGATAGGAGTGATATGTTAGGTTTTAGAACAGAAGAGAGCATTGGAGACAAAGGAAGAAATGAATCCAGAAACTGGTAAAGAAACAGGCTCTTTATTGGAGAAAGAGCCTGGGCAGGCATCTCAAACAGCCAAGAGCAGAAGCTGTGAGAGCCACGCCGTAGCTACACGACTATGTCCTATTATTTGGTCCCAGAGTGGGGGAGTTTGGTCAGGCAGGATGGGTCAGGTGGGCTAGGGGAGTTGGTTAGGTAGGATGGAGAGAGGCATGACCTGCAGGGTTTCTGATAATTTCTGAGTCAGAAGATCATTCTTTCATGATAGGTATGACCAAGCGAGACAAATGATCCTGAAGAAGGGATACCTGAGTGAAATGTTTCAGAAAGGACTTAATTTGAATGCACACCAAAGAGAAGAAAGACTGAAGAGTGTCAACAAAATGTGTGCATGACTAACCTCAGAGCCTTTGAGCAGATGGTATAAATAAGCAGACAGTGTAAATGTTAGACATTAGGGAATGGGTAGGACTTTGGCAAACTGCAGAGCTTTTTGGTCTTCCTAAACATGTATGTCATGTCTTTTAAGACTGAGTCAGCCCCTATCCCACCTCCAAAAAAATGCCTGAGAGTTGACTGGATGTGCATTTGAAATTTTTGAGAAGCAGACTACACTCTCTAGCTCTCCCCCGAACCCTCGGGCCCCACAGCCTATCAATCTACTAGGTGTAATATTTAGAAGATATATACAGTGAGGGGGTCTTAATCACTAGATTCTTTTCCTTTAAAGATCCAGGATTAAAATTAAAATTTGTGAATTTTTAATCACAAAATAGAGAAACAGATCTAAAAAGAGGCCATTTTAAATGTTAAGGTCAGTGGTTATTTGATAATTGTTCATAATCACAGGAAGAAAAAAGTGATAAATCAGTTGAGGGAAGGTAATTATCAGGAACTTTTTGCATGTATTGCTCATGGACTTCACGCCATCTCTAGTTACTAAATGTTCCCCGATTCATGACTATTTTGTCATTCAACAATCAAACACTTTTATTTTCTTCCTTTTCTTTGCTCTTAGGTGTTTCAGTGGCAATTAAGTCATGCTGTGGAATGCTTATTACAATAGCAAATGTCAGGAAAATTGAACATTCAGCTAATTTTACTTCTTATGAATAGAGTTCCTGTGGTTTCTCTTCAAGACAAATGGAGGGAATATATTCCATCCTTATTTTCCCCTTTCAATTACTGAGATTTACCTTCAGGGATCCAGCTTTCGTTCAGGCTAAATGCTTCATCTGTGTGGGTATATTTTCCTACAGTTCCATTCCATTGTTATTGCCCTAGGTCTCGGGAAGTAGAGAGCAGCTATTTATTATTTATTTTTAGAAATGTGTTTTCAAGAGAAGACTTTCAAACCATGATGAATCTCACTTTCTCCAGACCAATGAAAGAACTCCTCATCCTCTCCTCCTCCTCTCCCCCTCTCCTCCTCCATCTCCAGTTCTTTCTCCAATATATGAGTGCCCCACAGAACCTCCATGGAAAAGGAGAAATTTATTTCCAGGTAGAATAAGCAAGAGAGATGCTTCCTTCCCTCCCTTTACCTCCCACCCTCCATTATTATATTGTTTCACAATTAGTAAACAGGGTTTGAAAATGTAAACGAAATTTGGTAAAAGTAATAGAATAGTTCTGAAATTTGTGCAGATGGAAGTTCCTCTGTGTTTTCCACTGTATAATGCCAGGGAGCAGCTTGCCCATGAGAGCCTCCTTCCAAAGTCAGAAAACGTTTCTTGGGACTGCGTGGATGGTACTCTTTGTGCCCCATCCCAAGATTTGGTTATTTTGTGCTCATTTCAGAAGCTGATGTGTAAATGGTGTGTAAGTCTGTTGCCATGACAACACAGCAGCCGTTGGCCTGGGCTTCTGAGCAGAGCACAAATGTGCTCTTGAAGAGAGGTTGTCAGAATTTGCCAGACTATTTTCCCTCCTGGATTCACACAAAAGGTTTAGAAGCTTCCTAACAGCGTTGAGAGGGGAGACAGGCTGAAATTTAGCATTTGGCTAACATGAATGATGAGTTGCCCAAGTGCTGATCCCCTGCCCAAGTTATCATGTTCCACTCTATCATTTCAATACTTTGGGGGGTATAATTAAAGAGAAGGAGCAAGTATAAATGCTGTGAAAAAGAAACTCTTGATGATTACCGGAACTGAGGCTTGTGTTGACTTAATGTGACTCATAACTATCTCTGCATTTAATAAGAGGTCATTGTTACTGCCTGGTTTTCGCTCCCATTTTGGCTTGTCAAGTTTGTGTGTGGGTGCTGTAACAAGGGAAACAAGAAACCAACAATGCAAACCAAGTATATGGTCCCAAACCTCACTCTACATGCTTGCTGGGCCCTGCTTTTCCTTGTTCCTAGTCACCAAAACCATTCAACTCATAATATTTTGTGCCAACTTACATTCAATTTCCCATTATTTAGGCATGAACTGATTTGGATTCTTTTGAGTTATTCATTTCTCCCAGTTGACCTGCCTGCTCTTAAGTCTGCACCCACCTTTGTCAGAGGAAACAAAGAACTTATGAATTCAAACTCAACAACAACCTTAAAGGGTTTATTAGGGAGATGAACCTAGAGGAATCGTCAAGGGATTATCTCTGCTTCCCGCCAACCTTGTTTTTAAAACCATGAATAATCTCTAATGATTCTCTTTGTGCAGGACTTCTATTAGCTATCCCATTATTCCATTAAGGTGGCTCAGAAAGTCAAGTAATTACCAGGTTTTTAAGAAAATCTTCATACATGTCAAAAAGTGAATGCTATTGAATCAGGTACAAAGGGTTGCAGGAAAGTTCAAGGATCCTACATGAGTTGCAAGTTCGACCTCTGAAAGAAAGAGTAACTGTTGTCTGGAGAGGGAGGTAGGCTTTTTTACTAAAATTTCTTTTGCCTGCTTTTCCTAGGCCAGAGATTACCTTGCAATCTAATATAGATCATACAGAGCTACAGACTGGGGCAAGAGGCTTTGTTAACCCTTAAGCTTCCATGGACTAGTTCCTTTGTTATTCTAATACCTGCAGATTGCCAGCTCTCTCTCCCAAACCAGAGTTGGAAAATAAACTTTAAAAGCTCTTTAAGAGTTTCTTGTCACTGGCAATTCTTGCTATAATTTCTAAGCCAGAGAAAACTCTCAAAGTGAGCAAACTACTAAACAAAGTGGTTTCATAACCGTGTACTACAAGATAAATATGAAAAGCCCAATTACCCCACCATTGTCCAAAACTGTCCTGTAGTCTCTGGTCACATCACCACACATCCAATCAATCTGACTTCAGCAACACATGTGCCAAATGCAGGGCATCCTTCTCCTCCTTTGGCATGTTTCAGCTTCTTCCAAGTACATGGTCAAAGACATGATCTGTTCTTCTTGTGGCATCTCACTTTAGAAAAGCGAAAAACTTGGAAAAACTCCAAGACACAGGAACCAACAGCAGGTTCATCTGAAGCCTCCTCATGGTCTCTCCAACTTTAGTTTGACTCAAACTAAATAAGAAATTCCAACATGAGGGTCAGACCTCCAAACTCCTTAGACTCCCTCAGCACACATACTCAGCTTATGCATACTAAAGCCATGAGTTCATCAGCCTGGCAAGGCCACCGTCCCAGGTCTCCTTCAGCCATGTAGCCAGACTCACATCCTTCTTCCAAAATGGCTAAATCCCTTCTTCCCAGATCTTTTTATATCATTTTTTTTTCTTGTTTCTGGTGTTTCCAGGAACAGCCTTGTCAATCATGTCACATTACAAAGCCCTTGTTTTTCTTCCTTCTCTCTTTCTGAAAGAAAATTATGAATTCTAATTACGGCCATAACCACATCTTGGCATGTCCTTTTTGAAATTTACAATTTGAAAGCAACAGGAAAGTAACTCCTTTTTCCTTAGCAACTATGTTCATGGCAAGTACCCTGTAATGTAACAACACTAAGATTCAGCCTGAACTATCTGACATGTCACTAAGCAGTTTCAACCTTCGGAACCATGGTTTCCTCATCTGTGACATGAGATTGGACAACAATAATTTTGAGTTTCACTCCAGGTCTCAAATCATTTTCTTTGGCAGTTCTGGAACACTGAAAATGTACCAGACTTGCTAATACATTTAAATGAATTAGGATTAACAAAAAGTAGATTTTGCTCTCAGAGAGAACCACCAAAAAAAAAAAAATTCAACATTTGGAGCCCCTTCCAACCCCATCCTTATTAGGCCTGCTCCCCTCAACCCATATACCTTACTTTCCCTAACCTAGCCTTACTATTTTAAAATAAGAACTACATTATTTTTAGCAACAATGAAGAAACTGCAAGTTTGTGGTTTAAATTAACTTACATTGGGGGTGCCCATCTATGGTAGCAAGGATTTTAACGTAGAGTGGGAGGTTGAAGTAGATGAACTCAAAGTACCCTTTTAACACCCACTTTCTGATTTGAATTGTGTTGTTAATCGTAGGAAAGAGCCGGCATGGAGACCACCTATGCCTCAGTCACAAATGTGTGGTCTCTGGTTGGAACCCAGCACACATGTACTTTGGTTAGCCTGCAAAAGTGATTACTGTTTTAAAATTTGCTTACTAACATCTAAAACATGAAGATGTTTCATTTTTTAAAAAAATACAGTTTTTTATTACCAGTCCCCTGGTGCTGAAGTGATTTTTCCCTTTAGGGCAGGCCATCCCACCCCAGGATGGACTTATCATCCCACCCTAGCCCCTTGGCAAAGGAGTTGCAGACACTCCACTGACTAGTCAAGGACAACCTGCTGTCTTCAGACCACCCCTGAAGAACCACCAGTACAGGGGAAAAAAATCATTGGCCTTTCAGGCATTGGGACTGGAGTCTTATCCAAACAAAAGTTATAGCTTCCTCTGTAACACAGCGGATGGGATGGACGGCAGCAAATAGATCCAAGAAAATCTGATGATGTTTCGTTGGCATCCAACTTGAAATTATTTAGCTCCAGACTTCTTGTTATAAGAGATAATTAAACTTTCATGTTGCTTGAGTCACTGTCAGTCTAGTTTTCTGCTACTTGTGTGGATCATATCTTTGTAGAAGCACTTTCTTGTCTAGCACTGAAAAAAATGCCACTCTAGTTTAAAAGCAACTCTATTAAAAAGTTAATGTTATCTTCTTTCCACAGACAAGTGAGCTTTGGAAAGTAATTTCCCTCACATGCTACCATGGAGCTGTATTCACACTTAATCCTGACAATAAAGTCCACACTGTCACTTAATCATATGGTTAAAAATGAACAAACCTATAGTTCTTTTAGCACAGATGCAGGTAGCCATAGATTTGTGCTATGGAAAGTGATTGCTATAGCTTTTAACTTCATTTCTTCAAATGAGAATGCTCCAAACCAAAGCAGGAGATGAAATAGACAGCAGTAAAGGAACATTCTTCATTCTTCACTGGTCAAAGAGTTATAGCCTACCCAAGTCCCCAGGAGACCTGCTTTGAGTGTCTTTGGTAGAATCTCTTTAGGGCCATGCTCTGGCAAAGAGGAATGATTGGACAAATCTGTGCCCTGGCAGTGGGCATACTGTTGTCTGTGAGATGGGGCTTTATTAGAGACAGAAAGGATAATTAGGTAGACAGTACACCAGGAAGATTTGCCACCATGCTAAAAAGATGCTTCCTAATACACTAAAACCATGGTATATCTGGGTGGATTTTTTAAATCTCCAGTCACCATTTATTCTAAATACACCAGTTTTAATATGAAAAAAAAAGTCATAGCTTCCTGTTGGGGATCTGGATTTATTTAATTTTTAAAGAGAAAAAAGTGAAGAGCACTCTGAGTAGAGATGACAGATATTCGGTAGGTGGGATGCTATTTTTGCGTATTCTAATGTATCTCACTGTGTGTTCTACAGACAGACTTCTTCTACACATGCTCACCTCTCTGGAACAAAAGAAAAGAAGGAAAAAATGCAGTTCTCTCACTTGGATCACCCTCTCTTGATAAGGGAATAACTGGTGGTCTTGGACATCCTCCTCTGTGGATGCAGGAATCATGCTTTGTGGTGGTTTTTTTTAAAAAAAATCTTTATTAATATATAATTCACATACCATAAAATTCACCCATTAAAGTTTGTAATTCAGTGGTTTTAGTTATAAATTTAATGGCAGCCACCATGATCTCATTGCATAAATTTTTATCACTCCAAAGAGAAAACCCCAGTCCCATCTGCAATTTGATAGTGCTTAGGTCTCCTCATTTTCTTAATGATGTCTTTTGAAACACAAGTGTTTTTAACTTTGATGAAGTGCAGTTATCTCCTTTTTTTCTCATAGCTTATGCTTTCAGTGTCATATCTAATAAACCATTACCTAATCCCAAGTCACAAAGATTTACTGCTGTATTTTCTTCTTACAGTTTCATAGTTTTTTTTTCAAGTGTTATAGCCATTTTGAGTTAATTTTTATAGTTGGGATGAAAGGGAAATGTACGGATAGTCTTAATAATTAGCAACTTGCTTTATTTGATATCGACCCAGCCTCTGCTCTGTTAGAAACACAAAATATGATGCTGCGAAATGTGTGCAGACCCTAACCTACCCAAGCTTTGTTTGGATTCTCAGTGTAACAGAGGATACCATGCAGTTGACCTTCTGCATTATTGTGTAACATAAATCACTGGAGTTCCTTGCTAAACTTCTCCTTTGCAGGAGAGCACTTAAAGTGTGACTCTATGACAATGCAACATATTTAAGAGCTCAGTTAAAAGATCCAAAGTAATTGACAGTGATGCATGGCAGCCAGTCTCTGCCCCAGAATCTCACCCAGAGACCCCAGACTGGATTCTGGTAAGCTGCTCCTCTGAGATGTTTTTGACTACTAAATTTGTGTGTGTTGTTTTGATATCGGTCAAAAGGGGCAGAAGCCTTTTACCAACAAGCCCCAAGTCCACATCACCTATCACCCACACAGCAGTTGCCAGACAAAATGCAGTTTAACATCAGGGTTTTATTTACAAGGAATTTAGCCAGGAAAAACAAAAGGTTTTCAAAGCCACAAGTGGCCAGTTATCTTAGCCCAATCACCATTTCCATTCCCAGAGGCCCAAAGCCACAAGGTCCATGATGGTCCCCTTTGCCCCTCCAAAACTGAGGTAGGCACTGCAAAGTCCAGTCTTGGTCTGGCTTCTTCTCTTCACTTTTTCTCCAGTGTTCCGCACTGCTCTGCTTCTCCAAGGCTCTTCAAATTTCCCCCATAATTGCTAATGCAATTATGCAGGGTTTCCAAATCCCTGGCCATATCCAGGTACCAGCTCACTACGCCACCTTGCTACAGTGCCACAGTCTCCACACTGGCTACTCTTCTGCCAGCACCATGGCTCCTTGCCACCTCCAGCTCACTCTTCCAGGGGCTTCTCCTTGCCAGGCCACGTGGGCCTGTTCTCTCAGTCCATCATTCTCGTCTCTCCCTCTTTCCTTTCCTTTTCCTTCCGCTCCTTCCTTTTATCTGCCTTTTGGCGCATTCGTTTCTTCTCACAGGGTCTTTTAGACTCTACCCACCAGGGTATTTTGGTGCCAATAGAATTTGCAACTGTGTCACTACCCTATATCAGTTTTGTATGTGTGTTTATGTGTATATGCAGGTAAACACACATGTATTAGAGAACATACATGTACATCAATGTATTTGTGTGCATACACACGTGTGTATGCATACATGTATGGCTGCATGTGTGTATATACACGTGTGCATGAATGTATGTGTATGTGTGTGGACATATGTGCAGGATTATGTATGCATGTACATGGGTGTATGTGTGTATATCTATGTGTGATGTGATAATATCTAGGAGACTGCATGGTTTTGTGTGTGTGAAAATATATATTTATATGTGCTTGCATGTGTATGTGTGTATACTCTGGATTATAACTTGTAAAATATTAAACAGTGTAACCTTTTCTGTTGTTGGCATTCAGTCTAAGAGAGCAAAAAGCTGTCCTCATTTGCTTGGAGACAATTGAGTGGCCCCTCTATTTCCTTTCCTTTTCTCCCAGAATATAATCACGATGAATTTCTGGAATATTTACTCTGAATATTTCATGTTATTTCATGAGTTAAATAGACAATATGGGACAACTTTACAATTTAGAACATTGCTTCTATGGGAAAGTTTGTTATACATTCCAAACAACTGACTTAGAAATTTTGAGCATATACATGTTTATAATATGGGGACTTTCTGGATAGTAATTACTTTTATGATTTTTATACTCTTTTATTCGTTTTTTGGTTTTGTCACATTTCAATCAATTAAAATTGAGCAACTATTTCCTACTAATTCATTTGTATTTTCATGAATTCTGGCATCAGTCCAAGCGGATGTTTTTGAAGAAATTTGACCTTCAGAATCTTAAGATGACTTCTAAGTGATTCAAACAATCACTTTGTATCTAGGATTGAATCACTGAAGGAGAACAGGTAGATTCAAACACCATGAATCAGGAGAAAGGTTGGCAGGAAAGGCTTGTCTGAGCTGCCATAAGGAAACAGGTCTCCACTTGCTTTATCATTGACCCTAGTAAACGATTCCTCCCTTGGGTCACACTGCCAAGGTCACACTTGTCCCCAAGAGGCAACTTTCTAAACCACAAACAGTAGGTTCCCTCCAGCAGAACCCCCACGCACGGAGCAGGGCTCAGTTCTCTGCTTCTGCTGGAGCAGAACCAGCCTGAATCAATGCCCTACTCCAACCTTAATAAACTGCTGGAGCTCATTGATGCCAGTTACTTAAACCCCGCCCTGGTTTCCCGGACACCACTTGGAGTAAGGAACTGATGAATTGCACAGGTGACGCTGCTCAGTTCTCAATGGCCTGTGTTCTGAGGACAGGGTCAACCAAAGACTGGATTTTTTAAACACTGATGCCCGAGCCCACACCAGAGAGTAGGCAGCACTGGCAGGTGGAGTCTGGGCAACAGCAGTTTTTAAGAGCAACAAGTTTGACAACACCTATTCAGCATGCAACAGTAGGCCTGTGGAGTTTTTTTTTTCCCCTATGAGTTACCAGTGTCTTGGAGAGGAGACAGAAGGGACTAGAACATGACTCCTAGTTCGGGGAACTCCTGGCCTGGTAGCTCCCCATCCAGTGGAAGAGTGTGTGCTCTGTGGTAGTTGCGTCTGGTTGTGGTTGAGGGTCTGCTCAGTTGCTGTGGCTGCCAGGACCTCTCTGTGCCAGCAGACCCCTGCATCCTAATGGTCATAAGGACAAAGGTCCTGTCTCTGTTGCCTGGGTCTCCAGGGTTAGTAAACCCAAAGGAGAAAGTGAAAGTGTAGCTTCTGCCTGGGATGATGGGCCAAGGCTAACAGAGGAACTGACATTTCTATGGGCCGTCGAAGGAGGACTTCCAGCTGTCACAAAGAAGGGGACTGATGGCATGGGGGCAGGCGAGGTGGGCAAGGAGGAAGAGTGCCCCCATTGGCATAGGTGATGTGCCCCAGACCCAAGAACATGGACAGGGAGTGAGAGGCAGGAAGTCTTACAGAACAGTGCTCTCTGACTTCCAGTGACAAATCACTTCCTGTCAGCAGGACTCTCAGAACATTAGTGTAGCTCTTAGAGGTATTACCAGAAACATTTCAAGGTCCCTTGGTATAGTTGGTGCCCTGAAGAGCTGCCTCCAGACTCAGTGGCTCACTTATCCTTGGAGGACACAGCTGGAGAAATGCACAAGAAAGGAGATGGAAACTGGAATTTGTGGGGGGTGAGATAAGTGGGAGAGGTTTGAAAAGGAAATGAACTTGAAGGCCTATAAGCAAATACAGTTGATTCCTCAAAGAGGGAGGAACAATTATTTAAGCTCTATCTTCTCTAGGAACAAACATCATGAGAAATGGCATTTTTGTATGTTGTTTTAACCCCAGGAAGGTGCTGACTCGTACACAGTGGCTGCTTGATAAATGTTTATGGAATGAATGAATGAATGAATGAATGAATGAAGGCAGAATAGAGGCAGCAACGTACTTTGGACTGAGTTTAGGGACAGCAGAATCAAGGGCTGCCTCTGCAGATGAGATTCCCAGATTCCTACCACCTCTGGTGAAGACATGTGCAAAACTTGCTCTAGAATTAGGGAGGTAGATACCCCAAGTCCTAGTAGCACCAGCAAATAGAGACATTCTCAGTGCAAAGCAATCAGCTGTGGGTTAAGAGTGGAAGAGTTAGCTAAGCATACTGTGGGGTTACACTTAATGGAGTAAATGATACCGAAGTATGTGTGTGTGTGTGCGTGCACAAACATACTCACATGCAGTCATTTGAGGAAATCAGTTTATTTTGGGCATGTAAATTATTTAAATGGCAATTATTCTAATTCAAAAGGACAAATTAAAATGTGAAGCTACTAAAACACCCTAAGGAAGGAATTGGGAAAGTGTCTCTTTTCAAAGATAGAAAACACACACACTCACCCCCTAAGTGCCAGTCAAAGACAAAATTTCCAGAGCTTCTCTCTGGAAACACCCATGTGAGCTCCTAAAGTGCGTCTTTGGGCTTTCTGCCTGCACACCGGGCTGCAAGGCAACTTAGTGGCACCTAGTGGCACCTTACGTAACAGGAGCTTTGGCTGGCTAAGCAAGGGTGCCTGGCTCCTGGAGTCCTGGTATAGATGACGGTGACTATAGCATTTAAGCTGTTTACAAGCATTCATCTCCCTTCTTGACTGGGAAACCTGCGGGTGCAGAGGGTGGGGAGTGCGTGGGGAAACAGCAGAGGTGAACTTAAAGAAGAAGCTGTGATCCTGTCCAGACTAATCAGGACTCCATGGAAGTGTGCACTGGACCAGAAAATAGGTGTTATAAGGTAGAAAGAGACTTTTTTTTGGCTCACCGCTGATTATGGGCTGTTTTGTTACCTGCCTTTGGTGTAAAGCTTGTTTGCACTCACTAGCCAGCTCGTTCTTTCTCACATTCACCATCTGACAACCAGATCTGACCAGTGGCTCCATTTTTAAATCTATTTTTCATTTTTTGACATTGGGTCAGGTTATTACTCTGGTATTAGCTACTTGACAGACTCATGGCTTTTGTGGAGCTAATGGGAAGCTGATTAAGTCTTGGGCAGTCGAGACTGTGAACTGTTCTGAACTGCTTTTGGCTGATGCTGCTCTGTTGCTCCCTTCCAGTGAGCTGCTTGGCATCCTCAGAAGAGCAGTACTGTCCATTAGAACTTCCAAAACATAGCTGTGATGTTTCCATTTGTTTGCCTCCTCACAGAGGAAAGAATAGTGGGAAATATCTTGACTGGTCTGAGATCAAATTTACGAGATATAATTTTTATTGAAGTAACATTGCATCATAACATTATATGAATTTCATGTGTTTATCCTTGAGACTCAACCTCTATCTCTACCATATTAAGTTCACTAAGTCCATTTCTTCCCTTCACCGTACAATGGACCCACTGACTGACCTATTTCCCCTTCCCCTTCTGGTTATCACTAACTCCATCTAACAGTCTAGAAGTTTGTTTTATTTAGTTCAGTCATGGTTTGCTCTAGACCATACCTAAGTGGAATTCCATGGTGTTTGTCTTTCTCTGTCTGAGTTATTTCACTGAGCCTCGTAGCCTCAAGGTCTGATATTTTTATATAGTAATTCAGAAATGCTAGTTGAACTAATAAGCATCTGAACTTTACACTCACCTGTTGATACAATCTGAGACTGGAAAAAGAAGACATACTACTGAAGAGATTTTTAAAAAAGACTTGGAATAAGTGATATGACCTTTAAAGGCGATCATAGTAACTATGGTGTGGTAATTCTGAAATACTTTATGATCAAAGTGGAGAGAATGGGAAATAAAAATAAACCTTAAGATAGCTTTTACCAT
The DNA here is from genome assembly GCA_004024945.1 of Uropsilus gracilis. NCBI lineage: Eukaryota > Metazoa > Chordata > Mammalia > Eulipotyphla > Talpidae > Uropsilus > Uropsilus gracilis. Next base: position 103,955 of record PVHY01001500.1, on the reverse strand, counting down.
TAAGTTCATGTCAAAATATACTACATAAATTCCCCCCCCCCCCCCACACTTAAGAAATGCTTGGCATTGTATTTTAGAAGTACATGTTCTGGAAACATTATACAGAGTATTTTAAAGATTCAATCCTATGTTGAAAGATCAAAAAAGTAATTATTAATCTCTCCTCTTTAATCTGCTTGGTGAAAATAAAAGTAAATGCCAACAGATCTGAATGGTTCTTAACCAGAGAAACATCCTTTGCTTTAATCCATGTGAACGTATCTTAAACCGCTTTTGTACTTAAGTTTTTCATAAGTTTACAAAAATGGTGTGGTTGTGAGTTTTGATGAAGCACACATCTCATTTCATGATGGCCATTTAATCTTTCTCAGGCTAAACTCACATTTTCCACCATGGTGTTGTTTCACACAGGTCCAGGTCAGGGTTCTGTGATTGCTTTGACTCCATCTGGGCCGCTACTCTTCCCTACTGAGGGAGCCAGTGAGGCCCAGGCCTCTGTGTTAAGTCTGTTGAAGGGATTATGTGGCAAACAGTGTGATTCAGAAAGGAGTAAAATGTCATGTATCTAAAAAATTTGGTTGCCTTTAGAGGGAAATATAGATTTTCTCATTCATATATCCATTCTCTGAAACCTTGAGGAATGGATAAGAAAATACAGAGGATTCACACTGGACTTTATTTTCTAGAACATTTTAAAATGCTGACACCTGCCAGCATGTTTATGATGATTAAAGATGAATAATGAAGAATGCACACAACTAGGGCCTATTCTTTTTTAACAGTGAATTATTCTCAAAATTTTATAGATTTAAACTACCATTCAGAGCACACAATCTATGTTCTTAGCCATAGAATTTGCCCTCTACCATAGTATTCAATGAGATTAGCCCATAATAACCACATTATACAGTTATCTTAAACCTTAGGCAATATATTTACTACTACCTCAAGCTTTCCCCCTGCAAAAGCTGCAAAAGCAACACTGCTATTTAAAAGCAGCCAAATCTTTAGCTATACGACATTTTACTCTGTAATCTAAGATTAGCAAACTATAATTGGCAAGCCTAATACAGCTCCTATTTTGCAAATAAAGTTGTTTTGTTTTGGTTTTTTTTTTGAGACTAGGTCTTGCTATGTTGCTCAGGGTAATCCCGAACCAGCAGACTCAAGTGATCCCTAGCCTCAGCCTCCCAAGTAACTGGGATTACAGGTGCGTGCCATCACACGGGCTATTTTTTAGAGGCTAGGTCTTGCTATGTTGCCTGGTGTATTCTCGAACCTGTGGAGTCAAGCAATCCCTGGCCTCAACCTCCCAGCGCTGGGATTACAGGCACTCACCACTGCGCCCAGAAGTAAATAAAGTTTTATTTGAACACAGCTTTGATCAATATTGTTTATGGCTATTTTTACAGTACAATGGTAGAGTTAAATAGTTGTCTCAGAGATCATATATCACCCATCAAATCTAAAACATTGACTAACTGATCCTTTACAAAAAGAAATTTGCTGATGCCTGACCTGATTTATTAAAACAGAATTTGGCATTCAGTAGGTCTTCAGCAGGGTCCAAGAATATCTATTTCTAGCAATCCCCAGGTGTTGTTGATGCTGCTGGAGGAAGGCCAACTTTCAAACCTCTGCTCTGTGTGTTACAGAAACTTTAAGGGGTATACGGATCACCTGGGCATCTTACTGCAATGTGACACCTAGATCAAAATCAGTAGTTCTCCATGGGGGTAATTTTATTCCCAGGGGACATTTGACCATGCTTGGAGACATTTTGGGTTGCTATGAATGGTGGTAGCAATGAGAGTTTAATGGATATTAAGTGGGTACAGTCCCAGATGCTTCTGATCAACCTGCAGTGCACAAGACAGACAAGAAAGGACCAGCCCAATACATCACATGGTGAAAGGATATGTGCCCTTTGCAATTTAGATACCAACTTACACCATTCACTATGGCACCTTGTAATTGTCTGTGCGAGGACCCGGTGTGTTCCAGACAAGCACGGTGTCTGGTGAAATTCTAGTAAAAGAGAGTACGATTGGCTTATAACATTGTATAGGCGTCATGTGCACAGCCTTACACACATGCCTTGTACCCACTACACGGTGTTTGTCACCAGCTTGTCTATCCATCATCACATTGTTGACCCCATTTACCCAATTTATCCACCTTACTTAGCTCTTCCCTTCTGCCAACCACTATTTTGTTCTTACAGTCTGAACATTTCTGCTTTGAGCCTTTACTCATTTATTTTATCATTATATTCCACAGATTAAATCACACATTTGTGCTTCTTCATCTAACTTAACTCCCTAAGCATAATTCCATCCATGTTGTTGTAAATGGCAGGATTTTGCCTTTTCTTTATATATATATATATATATAAAGATATGTATATATAGCTAAACAGTATATATATAACAGTATATATACTATATATATATAAAACAGTATATATATACAGTATATATATACAGTATATATATATATAGAGCTAAACAGTATTCCATTGTGCTTATATCACATATTTTTAACCATTCATCTACTGGTAAGCATATAGCTTGTTTCCAAAGCTTGGAAATTGTGAATATAGAGCTGCATTGAGCATGGGGCTGCATATATCTATTTGAATTAGTGTTTTAATATTCTTCAGATAAATACCCAGAAGAGAGACAGAGACAGTGAGAGAGAGAGAGAGAGAGAGAGAGAGAGAGAGAGAGAGAGAGAGAGAGAGAGCTGGATCATATGGTATCTCTTTTCCTAAATGTTTCAGGAATTAAAAACTGTTTTCCATGAATGCTGTACCAATTTACATTCTCATTGTGAGCCTGGTCCCCTCAAAAGGGCTATATGGGCTTTCTCCATAGACCCAGAAGGAAGCCTGTCACTGGTGTGGTTGATCAGGGCTCTGGGAGTCTTTGGAGGTCTGTGATTTGGGTTCAGAGCAGTGAGGACCTGATTACTTCTGTCCTTTAGGCAAGCTTCTGTCCTTGCCTAAGTCCTTCCATTGCCCTAGTGGAAGAGATCAGCACATCCCCAGCTTCTACTTGATTCCTCATCCAGGACACAATCTCTGCACCCCTCTTATGACCTAGAAGAATGTGGCTTGAGATGTCTTGTCCAGTTGTAGGTGTATCAATAAACATGTCTTCACCTTTACTCTCAATGTGAGGATGAGGTCACCCCTTCCTTGTCTGTCATAGGATGTCTCCCTTTTCTCCTTGAGGGGCCAAGCCCTTAGAAGCAGTAAAAAATATTGCTGGTTCACATTATTGTTTTTTAGAATTCTTTTCTATTGATGACCTGTCTCATGATTTTGCTATTACTCTTCCAGCCCAGAAAGAACCCAAAGGTTTTTGTGCCTGTGCCTTGAGGCTCCCTACAGCTTAATGCACTTCCCACATGCTTGTCAATGGTTGTTCCTTGTTTTATGCATAACAGCTAGTCTTATGGGTGTGAACTGAGAGCTCATTGTGATTTTGATTTGTATTTACCTAATAATAAAAGATGATGAACATCTTTTCAAGTGCTGTTGGCCATTTGGATGTTTTCTTTGGTAAAGTGTCTATTTAGATCCTCTGCCCAAATTTTTTTTAATTTTATTTTTGGATATTTTATAATATATGATTGTATAATCAATCATATATCAATGTATGATTGTATGATTGGATATTTTACAATATATGATTGTATAATAATCCCTTTAACTGGTTTGTTTTTTGAGTATTGTGAGTTCTTTAGATATTTTTGATATTTGCCTTTTTATGTCATATGTAATTTGCAAATATCTTCTCCCACTCAGTAGGTCTCTTTAGTTGTGCAAAAGCTTTTGAGTTTGATATGGTCCCATTTGTTTATTCTCTCTTTTGATTCCCTTTCCCTTTCTTTTGTTCTCACTTATTTGAAGACAAACCAATAAAGATATCACTATGGCCAAATCAAATTGTTTGAACACCTATGTTTTCCTCTATATATTACATGGTTTCATGTCTTATGGAATATAGACATCCTGAGGCTGCTTCTCAGAAGCAAACACCATCTCCAACTCTAACCACCCCCAAATACCAACCACAGTACTTACTATGAAGCGAACATGCTTGAAAAGTTTTGTTTTGTTTTGTTTTTTAAATAACTGCCTGGGACTGATTAAACTAGTGGTTCTCACCTCCAAGGCCGTTTCAGAGAATCCTCTGGGGGAGTCTTTAAGACACGAATGTCTGTTGCCTATCAGCAGAGATTCTGATTTAATTCTTCTGTGCTTGATGGGATTTTTCAAAGTTCTACCAGAAAATCCAACAAGCAGCCAATGTAAGAACCACAGAATCTAATTTTGCTAGTGAAGTGATTGGTAGCCTCCTGTCTTTCTATATGATCAAGCCAAAGAAAGCGTTCTGTTCCCAGACAAGTTAGATCCATACATACAGTGCTGTGCATTTAGCAAGCACTGTGTCCCTCCAGCAGCTTGTATATTGTACGAGGTGCTAGGGATACGATGTTGAAATGTTTGAAGGCTCTTCTTTGTGGGAACTGCATGCTGCAAGGGAGATATCAGCCATGTGCAATACAGCAAGTGCTGTCACAGAAATATGCACAGTGCCAGGAAATATCACAAGAAGGAAGTGGCTTGTTTCCCCTGGGGCTCTGAGGGGGTCTGGGAAAGGGCTCCTGGAGAAGGCAACCTTTGAGCTGGGTATTACGAGTAAAGATTTCTGCTTGGGAATGTCAAGTGTATCAGTGAGGTTGGACTGTTCAGTGTTGAATGAAGCAGAGAAAGTGGGGGGGGGAGTAGGAGAAGGGGACTCAGACCTAGGGCAACTCCACAAAGGGCTTGAGTTCAGGGCCTTGAACTACATAGACAAGAGGGAGTCAGCAGCAGGGGTTATGAGCAGAGAAGTGACTGAGGGGGAGCTCTCATTGTAATCCCACACTTTCTTGATATACTTAGCTTCTGTAACTGAACTGGGCAGGTGCTGTGTGCTATTTGTATACTAAAAAGGTTATTTTAAAAGAAATAAGGAAAATTTTTTTGTTAACTATCTCCAAAAAAACTTAAAAACTAAATTACAAAAATGACCTCCTAAGAGCACTGGCGCCCATTAACTTTCCTTATCTAAGTTAGGGACCACCCGCCTACTCTATCCCTTCCTCAATTACTCTTTACTTTAAAATATTAATTATCTCTTGAAATAACTTGTCTTCTTTAAAATTCACCAGGCCCTCGCCCTGTGTCCCTATAAATACCCCTTTCTTTTGTTAATAAAGTTATCTCATAGTTCATACTTCCATTTAACCCCCAACTGTGGCTGGGCCATCTCTTCTTGTAAATTCATTTCTCGTACCCTGCACCTGGCAGCTAACATCTCATACCTTATGTAAAAGCTAACAGGCAGGAGTTGCCAGATGGGTTGTAATCTTGTTAACAGAACCCCTGGGGGTTGAATGTGGTCTTGCCAACCCTCGCCCCTGAGCTTGCTTAGTTCACTGTGACTCCTTGAGCACAGGGTCTAGAGCAGAGTCTAAATTGTGCAGTAGCATGGATTAGGCTTTAGGGATTGACAGTTGCCAAGTTGTGGGGCCCACAAGCCCTCATCCCCATGGTTGCCTACCCATAAGCTGCTTTCCTTTGCCCCAACCTCTACCCTGTGCTGCCACTGCAGGCACAGAGGGCTCCTATCAAATTTCCTCCCTGGGACAGTTCTCCTTTGTCCTCAAGGATCCATTTGGGTAATTCATTGCCTCTGCAGCTTATTGTGCTACCAGGACCCCCAGTCTCTTTGGCTGCCATAGTCAGTTCTAGGGAAGGTTTCTGTAAACTCCCAAGCTAAGGGTCCCCTCCATAGGGAAAAACAAACAGCAGAGAGAGAAGGCCTTTTATTTTTTTCAGTGATTTTTAAAAATTGATTATACACATGTATATTTTTTATATCATTGTATACCCTAAGATTCTCCCACCACTGTGTCATTATGTAAGAAGGTGTGATGTTTTAAGACTGGGATCTGTTCTCCAGCACAAGCCCTTATAATAGAGAAGATGATGCAGAGAGGGAAGCAAAAAGACAGCTTTGGTCTAGTTCTTACGGCTTTCACACAAATCAGTAACTTCCTTCTAGTTAAGCTGAGCTCTTATATTAACAAATGCAAACTTGAAGTAGCATCTTACAGCTAAAAAATAAAATAAAATAAAAAAGTCAAAAATTAACAGTAATACCCACTGATGAAATGACAGTGAAATTAACCTATTCATATACCAGTGGAGCCACACTATACAGGCACATCATCCTTCTGAAAAGTAATCTTCTGCTAGAACTTAAGAACCAAGACAATTATAGCCTTTAACACAATACTAATAAAAAGAAAACTGTTGAAGCATTGTCTGTAGCAGCAAATGACTAAAGGTCACCTAAATCCTGAACAATGAAATCACTAAATTATGGCATAGCCACAAAATTAAATATTATGACCTACTGCAAAGCATAATTAAGTAAAATAAAATACTTTAATTACCTAAGATTATGTTTGGTTGCAGTTAGCAGACAATCTAACTGCTGTTACCCAAATAATTTGTTTCATAACCCAAGAAGTCCTCTTACAGTGTTTGTTTAAAACCAATATCTCTGAATTGCCTGAGTTTTCCCTCTAGATCACAAGATGGCTGCCAAAGATCCAGCCATTATGTATATGATCAATGAAGAAAAAAGGGGCAAGGGATTTCCCTTACATAATGGTGAGCATGTTCTCAGAAAAACCCCAAGTAGACATTCCCTATGTCTCTTTGACACTAAAATTGACTTATTCCACTAAAATTGACCTGGATTCCATTGCTACATGGAACAAAATCATGGTTTCAATAACAATAAAGAAGGGGGAAGTGGATATGTAGGAAAGAAGTGACAGTATTTTCCTCAAAATAAAATGATCTGACCCCCCATGATGACGGTCATGTGAAGCTATGGGTGCGTTCAGGCAAGAGTTGATCAGAAAGAAAGATATAAGAGGACAAGTGTGTTCATGGATAGGATTATATATGTTTTTCCTAAATTTACTACAACATTGTTAATATGGTATCTAAAAGGGAGCAATACTTGGCTATTGATTGAAAGACACAAAGAAAATGACTCAAAAAAAAAGCAATGATTCACCTTCACCAAAAATTTATTTCTGTTCTCCAAAATAATAAATGATCCTGTCATTAGTTATTCTTTTCAAACTGAAAATAATGATGAGCTTATATGGCAAATCTGTATTAGCCAATAATGGTACATTATATGGCTATTGTACATATGTTCTTTTGTACATATGTTCTGTGCTCTTTGAGCAAAATAACGGCCATACTTTAGCTTTGCAACTTCTTGTTCTTGCACATAGACTGTGTGTGTGTGTGTATGTGTGTGTGTGTGTGTGTGTGTGTGTGTGTATCTGGCTGACTGGATTTACTGAATGTGAAGCAAGTTCTGAGGAGTATTATAGGCAGAACCTGTTGGTTTTTGGCCAAAAGATTTGAAGGTAAATTCCTGCTTGAATTGCGGGATCAGCTAAGTGGCCTCTAGGATTTCTTCCAACTCGGAGTCTCATTTGTATGAGCTGAAGTTGCTGTAACTTGTCTAAATAGAAATTCCAACTGATTAATCTTCTACTATCTAAGGAAGGTCATAAAAATCAGTTTTCCAACTTCTAGTCGTATGAAAAACTTCAAGCCATCAACTGTCCAGTCTACAAGCAAAGAGCAGCCATTCAGAGACTTAGCGTATGACTAATAAGGAAACAGAACAGGGCAAAAACCTAACAAGAGGGAGTAAAGGAGGTTTGCTTTTGTACTTTGACCCATCATATCTACCTGTGTGTTGCATCCTCCATTGTGGTGGCACCTTTAGGGCTTCCCCTGCCTTCACTCCAGCATCATCCATTTATTTTCCACGCCTTCTATTCCATACCCCAAGTCAAACTTCACCACTCCTTATGCTTTCAGATCTTGTTTTCTTCTTCATGGCACCTAGCTTATGTGGTAACAATAAAACTGTGCTTAATTGTTCCCCATTTTTGGAGCCCTACTTGCATTCAGTGAACTGATCTCCAGAGAGATAATGATAGGAAGCTCAGGACCATAGGTGAAACAAAGGTGGAAGAAGCATAACTGCTTCTAAGTCATCTGATGTCAACTCTTCCTGGAGCCACACCTCTGAAAGCTGTGTAGCAAAGCCCTGTTGCATTTTCGCCTCCCATCGCACAAAGTTTTATTGAATTTCTCTCTCACCACATTTAATTGCTTATTTATCAAAATAAACCATTCCGTAGCCCAAATATTCATGTTTCATAGTTCAAGAACGCAAGCCAGTGGCAAGTTTCCATGGAAGTCAAGTCAAAGAAATCCTTTCTGTTTTAAGGTCGCTTTGCACTCTGAGAGATCCCAGCCTTCCCCAGCTCCTCAAAATTTTTCCTGGACTCATCATTCCTGCAGAAATCTGCATATGGATTCCTCTTTGGTTCTGCCACAGCAGACTCAGAGAAAGCTGCAACCACAAAGATGAAATGATTCCCCCCAAACACAAGATCAGAGACACTTAGCCAGAAGGCCTCACAACTGAGATTTGGACAAGACACTGAAAGTTGTGGTACTTATTCCTTGATAAGTAAATAATAAAACCAAAGAACACGTATGCACAATACATTTTAGAAACTAAAGAGGCCCAGACAGGGTAGTGAACTCAGTTCAATTGGATTTTAAACTAAAGGCCTTCATCTGTTAACCTTTTGTTTGGTTCATAAGATGTTTTAAGATTGCTTAAAACTTGTGAGGTTGCCTATACAAATCCAGATCCCAAGTATTTCTTGAAGGATCAGAGGACCTGGCTCTCCCAATGGGCTGGCTTTTCTCCTGGCTGCTTGCAGAGTGGAGCTGGGCCTACTGAGACAGAAGGGAGCTTTCTAAGGCAGCAGTGTCTCCCATTCCCCATAACCTTGGGGAGTTCATAGCTATCTACTGTCTATACCGTCCCTGCTTCTCTGAGGCACAGACTCTTCCCCCATCTTGAAGGACTTCAAGTTTGCAAGTCTGTTTTAAAAAGACTACAGACAGTATAATCTTAATCTTTGCCTGGACTTGCAGGCCACAAAATGACCAGCTACTTGAAAGCAAAAAAGTGATCTTAATAATCAAAAGGGAAATGATGACCCTTTCCATAAACATTAAAATTTCTCTTACTGCCAGTTATACTTGTATAGGGTAATGAAAGGAATTGTATTTATTTAGCACAGTGGAATATAATCATTAGAAATGCTGGAAAGTAAAGAGTTTGTTTCTTTGTAAAAGCTAATCAAAAATAGTTTAAGCTGTACTTACCTGTATAATTTATATATGCAGCAATTATTATTTTCTAAGTATGCCTCAGTTTCCAGTTATGATCCATGGTACTTTCAGTGTCCTGATATATGAAGGTGCTGAGGAACTGGTGTTACTTTACTCAATCACGGAAATGGGAATGTGTGCATGTCACAACCGTGCAAAATGTAGACTGCCTGGAATGTCTTCTGCAAAACAAGACACATTATGAGAGCGTCATAAGATCTAAGATTTAGAATGGACTTTAGAGATCCACAGGTCACCTGACCATCCAAAGAAGACCTTGAGACCATTTGCTGAATTCTTAAACAAGCACACTATAACCAAACACTTCATAACTCTTAGCTCACTGATTGTTACCCAAAACCTGTTCACACAACACTCTTACCACCAGGTGGAGTGCCAGCCACCTGTCTTGACCCTGACATTTCAGATGTGATGATGGACACAAAAGGAATTGGAACTCTGAACTCCTGTAGAATCTGCTCTTATCCCAGAGATCAAGCACAGGAAGAGGAAAGGCCTAGTGTGAGCAAATAGGACTCACTCCCCTGACCTGCTCTCTCCAAGATGCCTTTTTTTCTCTTTGACATTTGAGTATGTTTATAAGACTCAGGGATAAGGCCATTTTGGTGGCTCCCTAATCTAAGCAAAGGAACTTATCACTGGAAAGTACTCAACATGCTGGGGCTCACAGTAAGATTTCACTGTGAATTCCACAGGCCTAAATCCATGGGATTCCATGGATGTTCTCACCTACTGGTTATTGATGTCGCAGAGGAAGCTAGCTCAGGGGCATTATCATCTATTTAGCTGTTTATAGTTTCCAGAATTCGGGATCCCATATGTCTTGTGGGAAATACCTTAATGTGTATGCATCTCAGCACATTACCAGGCATGCTCTCCTTGAGGTCATGCAACAGAATGGCACATGGAGCAGTTTTAAATGTTCAGATCACAAGGGTTATTAAGGCAGTTGTAAATTCATGCTGAAAGCAAGTGGCAAGAGATCTGGTAAGGTAAAATAGTGTGCAAGGGGGGTGAAAAAGTTATAATACCTAGCAAATTCCTGACAAAACTTGTTCTACCTCTGTCTCTCTCTCTTTCTCTTGCCCACATCATTCTTCACCACTGATGTACTGATGCTATTGCTTTTAAGGGCCAAAGCTAAGGATCCAGCAAGGTCCACAGGCAGAGGGTGCCTAAGGTGCCTAGGGCTACATGACACATGCTCATCAGAGAGACTGGGATAGAGACAGGTTTTCCTAGTCATGGCTGTAGCTGCTCATTGATTAGCCTCTTGAACAACAGTGGGTTTTATTTGTATTTCATAGAGACAACATGCCTTAGCTGTGATAGGTGTCAACGATGGTTGACCAAATTAAGGCTTTCTGAACCTTGAATGTTCACAATATCTCATCTATTCCTGAGTATTCAGGCTTTTTTATATATCTGCTACTCCATGTATCTGTGTGCATTTCTTATAAACATTAGTATTCTTCTGATTTATTCATTCTTTTCTGCCTACATTTAACATACACTGGCTCTAGGTACAACTTATGTTTACTTAGCACAGCGTAAGAGTTTCATTTTCTTATTTGGTTTTTCCTCTACAACATAATTGAATGTTTAGACAATGCAACAAGATATGCACTGCAAGTCACCTTTGGAGTACTCAGTGCCCTTACTCTGATATAGTGTCCAGATAACTTAAAGCTAAAAAGCATCACTTTCATTGTAAACAATATAGAGACAGCCTCTTAAACAATTCACCCCTATCAACCTGACCCAATACGTCTAATCTTTTCAGAAACCTCAGAGCTGTGATTGGCTGTGACTTCTCCAGAGCAGAAGCCACAAGAGTTTCCAAGCAACCAAACATAACATCTTTTTCACCTGCTCTAATACTTTGCAATGTCCAAGTTCATCTGTTAGTGTAGATTTCTAATTAGTTGACTTATATTTGAGCTTCCTTATCAAAAGCGTTGTTTATAATGTTTGTATACATATTCGTTTGTTAAAGGTAACAAATGACAGCTCTGAAAGCTAAGTTCTTTATCTTTTGAACATCTTGAGACTTAGTTCAAAATTACATTTGATGTTAAAGTATTTTTTTAAAAAAATAAAAATACATTTGACAATCTGAACAAATGCATCATTGATTTTTTGATAAGTCAACTCCATCATTGTGAGGATATGTCCAGAAATCAAGGCTGGTAATTTTATTTCAGATATAGTATGCTTTGTTGTGTATGGCCTGTTTTTGTTTTGTTTTGTTTTTTGAGACTAGGTCTTCCTATTTTTGCCTGTGGAACTGCAGGCTCTTGTTGCCCGGGGTAATACAGACTCAAGCAATCCCAGCCTCAGCTTCCCAGGTAGCTGGGATTACAGGTGCACGACACCACGCCCAGCTAATTTTTGGAACTAGGTCTCACTACGGGCCCCAAGTGGGACTTGAACCGCGATCCCTAGCCCCAGCTGCTTCATAGGCTGAAGCTTACAAGCACGAGCCACCGTGCCTGGCCTGGCCTGTTTATTTGCAACAAGCAAATAGCTACACAAAAAAAAAAAATCACAAAAAAAGAAATTTAGTAAATGCACTTTATATAGTATTAAACTATTGTTCTGGGAAGCTAGGTCAATTGATACTGATATATTTGCTGCAGAATCATTATTCTTTGAATTTTCTCGATAATATATCAGAATTTTCATAGACTATCTCCCTGAAATCTGTGGAATCAGTTGGAACAAGATGCCAATTGAAAGTATGTTCAATGTTTACCTGAGAGATATAGATTAAGAAACAATTCAGTGTTAATCCAAATTCACTATTTCAGTCTTAGAAAATGAGTTATTATTTTGTTGATCCTGGGTTAATTTTATTACCTTGAAATCTTCTTATGAACTGAAAGAATCCTGAAAACCCCAATTCAGTCCTTGGAAAGAGTAAGACAGGTGTAGGGACCATCTGCTGTTGAAATTCTTTGATTGAAAAACAATTCTTTGATGCTTCTTCTATGACACTCAATTACAGAGCTATTGTTTGTAGCAAGGGTCTTCAGATGAATGTCAGGGAAAAACAGCAAGCATATGTTGATGACAAGACAGTGTATATCTGACTTATTATAGTAACCCCATCACAGTATGGAGAGAAGGATAAAATATTCTCTTTGTGTATGATACCATGAATAGTACAGGCAGCGACAAGCCTCCAGAGCCTCTCTTTTCATCGTAATGCTGTAGCATTATGTGAAGTCTTTATGCAAAGTCATTCATTTAATCCATACCAGCCAGCTTTGACACCTACTCAGCCACTCCAGAGTGTCAGATAGTCAAGACTTCACAAAAAATCTATTATATCCTATATAATTCTCTTTTATTGTGAGTGGAAATTTACTCCTTTATAACTTTTACCTGTTGATCAGACTTCCTTTAAAGGAATACTTGGGAATTCTTTAAATATTTAAAGACATTAATCATATCTTCTCCTGATCTGCTTCCAGATGACATACCCCTTGTGTCTCAGGGGATGGTGATGTTCAAACTCTAGGTAGTCTTTGGTTCAGAAGAACATGTGAGGCCAGCACTGAGCTAAGTGGTCCCAGTGAGGTCAGATAAGCACCAAACACATAGCAGAACAATTACATCTCTCAGACAACATACTTCTTTCACCACACAGCATTCCTTCAGAGTTTTTATGGCAACTATACCATTGCATTGGCCTTAACTAGGGGTGACTAACCTTCTTATACCACTGATTCCCAAGCTGTTGTTCCAAGAAACCTAGCCTACCAGAGTCTATGTAACAGGGATATCTTAGAAAAACAGTATGTGAAGTTTTAATTCAAAGTTTTATTTGTGAGTCCTCAGAGAAACATTAGGACTAATGGTTAAGAATTAGCTTAAATCTCAGTTCTGTCAACTGTGTGACCTAGGGCAATTACCTCCCTGTTCTGTGCTTCAGTATTGACTCAGATTGGGACAAAAATAATAGTACCTACCACAGAGGGTCATCATGAGGATTAAATGAATGACTGTACATGAAGACCTCACAATAATGCCCAGCATATGTGAAATACTCAGGAAATATGAGTTAATATCATGCCCACCTATATATCTTCTGAAAAAGAATTCTGTGGGGTTTGGATTGTGCTACCTTAGGTCTTCATCATGTTGAATTACTACCAAGATTCTCCCCTTCTCTGTCCATGTAATTGATTATAGGGTTAAAAGGCAGGACTTTATAATAATCTATAACTATCACATTTCACATTTTTTTACAGACTTTGAATTCCAGCCTTTTTACAGACTTTAAATGTTAATTCTATCATTGATTCTATTAACTTGTGTTCCAAATCCCATAAGATAAAAGTTGCCCAGAGTGACTTATGGCTACCAACATGCTGAGTTTGCAAGCATTAGTTTTTGTTTGTTTTATAGAATTTGCAAATATTTTATTTTTTGAGAAATGACCACAATCACCACATATACAAAATTTGGACAAGTTTTAACAATATCCAAAAACTTTTAAGTTCTAGATTTTGAAACTAACTTCCAAACAAGAGAGAATAAGAACAATACGTATGTAGACTACACTGCTGAAGCAGCTTAAAATGGCCAAGATACTTTCAAAGCAGATTCTTGCACTCATTTCCTCAAGAGTCTCTGGGTTATTTTCTGTTTTCTCACCGCAACGAAGGGCCTAACTGTACAAATCATTCTTAGGTGTTGGCTCTGCCAGCTCAAGGTCTGCACTCAATAACATTCTCTGCACACCCCATATCCCCAAGAGAATAGCACTAGTTGCCCGCGACAGTCGGGCTTACTCTTCATGCCTGCTTCATCGTTTGTTCGGTCGGTTCTCATACTTCTCCCGGTCGCTCTGCTTCCTGGGCGGGGATGTACTGGAGGTGTCACAGGCCCGGAAGCTGTGCTTGTAAGGGTGGGTTCTGTCCTTCTTCCGGTTTTCTTCTTTCTGTTTCTGGCCTTTTGTAGGTTCCTTGCTGCTCTCTCTTTGCTCATGGTCTTGCTCTTTATGGGAAGGTAGTGTGTTCTTAATCGTGTTAATCAGAAATCTTTTATTGGTACAACAAGAGGACACTTCATCCAACCCATATGTCCCATCGTTTCTGCTCTTGTTTTCCCACGTTTTGCCTCTTTAAGCAATTCTTCTATTGCTTTCCTCTTAAGCTCCTGGTCTTCTTCCATTGCGGATCCGGCTTCCGGGATCTTCAAGGGTTGCTGGTCGACCAAAGGCTCTGCCCCATATCACGCGAAATGTGTCGGTGAAGCAGGAAGGAAGGCTGAGTTTGCAAGCATTTGACCTGCAATTACCCTTTGTGTCAGCCCAGATGCTTACTTATCTAGGAACTATGGACGTTATTCGTTTTATGCCTTGTGATCCCAGAATTCCCTTGTTCTCATTCCCAAGTCACCACCACTGTTGTGAAGTGGGTGTGTGATGGAGGTGAAGTCTTCTAGTCAATGATCCTGTCATCACACCAGAAAGAACTTGTCAGGGCTGGAAGTGTATGTTACAACTTGGATGTCTTCAGTAAATGCCTTCCATTCTCAGGCTCATAATCCACTTGGGTGAGGGTTTCCTGGGGCAATGTGCTCCCACTGAGATATCCAGGGCCAGTCAGCAACTTGTTATTGTCAAGAGATTTTGCTCACTTGCAGCCTTCTCTTTCATTTCATTGGTTTTGGTTTTCTTTAGATCACTTGATTTATGGAAACCCTGGCCCCACCTCTTGCCTTTCAGAATCCAGTTTAACTACAGCTGCTGTTCCTGGCCATTTTCTGGCAGTATTAGAAGAGAGGGAGCTCTGGAATCTCGAAAGGTGACTGACCCCTATCCTTCCAGCAAGGTGACCTTCTCTTCTAAACCAGCACAGCTACATTCACTGGATTGAAGATTAACATGTCTGTGGGTTTGCTGTCCTGGCTGAGAATAGTGAGAGGATAGTGGCTGAAGGCATGGTTTCCCTCATGGTTTTTCAGCAATTCCCCACCTCCAATTGGAAAAAAATGAAGGTCCCGTCAGCATGGAGCTGCTCACAACTGAGAAGGGTTGTTGAGGCGAACTTCCTGAGGAGGTTGTGTGGTTGCGGAGAACTTCCTGAGGAGGCTACGCCAAGTGCAGGCTCTTTCACTCTGTTTAGAGAACTGTGTTCATTTAGTTAATCCAAACAGAGATCTGTGTGGCAGAGTGGGCGGGGCAGGGCTTCCCAACCTCCACACCAGCCTCACCAGCAGCATTCAGAGGTGGGCAGTGCCAAGAGGAACTACCATCAGGCTGCCTCCTGGGACACCAGGCCACCAGAATGAAGGGAAGGGCCTCTTAGGCTTTATTATTACAAGATAATCACTTATTATTATAAATAATAAGCCAAAATAAGATCTTGGCCTTGATTTTCTTTCTTTTATATCCAAAAAGGCAGGTTTATTTAACACAATAATTTAAAAAAAAGAAAGGAAAGGAGAAGATGCTTGCACAGACATAAGCAGGCAGAAAAAACTGCCTGGTTTTATTTTATAAATCAAGGATAAGCTCTTTAAATACTGTGATAATTGAGGCTCATATTTTGTTGATCATTTGCTATATGATAAGACACAATGCCAGGTATTTTAAATGTATTATCTCATTTAACCCTCACAATGACTCTGTTAGGTAGAAAATATTATACTATTATTCATATTTTATAGATTAGAATATTAAAATTTGTTCAATATATCATTTAGGGTTAGGCACAACTCTACCTATTTGAAAAGAAGAATACTTAAGCAAAATGTGGAGGTTCATTTCTTCTCTCTCATCTTTAAAAAAGCTGGAAGATGTCAAAGTCTGGGACTTTTTCCCTGTATTCCATTATTGTTCATATGTAGCTTCTTTCTTATGGTCCATTATGATCACTTAGGTTCCAGACATCACATCTTCATTCCGGCCTGAAAAAAAGACCAAAGGAATATGTGCCCCACTTTTTAAGTACGTCTCATTTTGTCTTATATTCAATTATGGCTCTCCTAGCTGCAAAGAGGATCAGACAAGTATAATCTTTATTCTAGGCAGTCATGTGTTAAAGATTCAGGAATTCTAATGTTAAGGAGTAAGGAGTAACATTCTAATGTTAATGAGTAAGAGAACTTGTGTTAGGGAACAACTGTCTGTCTTTGTTAGCATTAAAATGCAGATAAAGCAGTCAGTTTTCAAAGATTATATTTATATACATGCCTTAATTATATATATTTATATAAATTGTATAGATATGTATAATTATTTGAGTCTCAAGAAGTCACACAGTGAGTAAGTCCTAGATATCAAATGCTCTTTAATGTCTATGGAAATTTAGACACTTAGAAAATTTTGTGTGCATGTAAAAATTTTTAGTGTCTAAGGATATGATAAGTTCACTCGGCCACAGAAAAATGAATTAATAAACTGCAACTCTTTTTGAGAAAGAAGGTTGCCAGGGCAATAGCAGCAAAACAGGTTGAGTCCCTTTGAAATAGAACTAAAAAAGAAATCTTCAGTAAATGAGATTTGTTCGCATTGGCGATGTTGCTCACAGTAACTACCAGGTGATTCATCCTAAGTGAACAGACAGCAGAACTAAAAGAATTTGGATCCTGAAAAGTGGTGACAACCAAACAAAATTATAATTTTACTCACTTGCTTGCTGACTTCTGACCTAATTGTTAAAGCCAATCATTGTTCACAGTCCTTGGATAATGGGTATTTTGGAGGAATGTTTTTGGGTTTCATTCCCTAGAGTTTAAAATTACCTGAATATTACCACCAATGTGATCATCTTTGATTAGCTAACACACACACACACACACACACACACACACACACAGGTGAGAGAGAGAGAAAGATCTTTTAGAAATCTAACATCACTAAAACATTGTTAATCTTTGAAAAGTTGGTTTTGAGACAAGTACTGGATTAGAATCTGTTTTTATCAGCTAATTCAAAACAGTTGAGACCCAGTGCTAAGGGTTATGCTTGGGGCACAATCTGCTGAAATCTGCTCCAGCAATGATGGGAACAAGGTGACCCCCTTCTGCTCTCTGCAACTTTGGATTTAGAAAGCCATGATTACCATTTATGCAGCCTTTATTTGGTGCCAGAAATTCTTCCAAGCCTTTTACAAGTGCTACTTCATTGCATCCTCTCCAAAACCCTAGGTACTTCCATACCTGTTTTATGGATGCTACATCAGCAGCCCAGTGACATTAAGCACTTTGTTCTAGGTACAGTTAGTAAATGATGGAATAGGAGTCAGACCCTAGGCAACATGGCTCCAGACTCTATATTATCCAGAAAGACCAAATGCATGACAGGTTGTAGGTGACAGGAGGCTGAGTTGGGATTGGAGGTGGTAGCTAGGAGATCTAGGGCCTACAGCGTGCTGACTCATACTCTTCATTCTGCAACCAGAACAAGCTCGGAAGGGCACGCCTGGCTTAAGGTAAGGGTGTGTTCCCTGGAACTGGAAGAGAGTTCTCCCCTCCATTACTTTGCTCACATTGTCATTCAACCTGATCTCCTTTCTTCTTGCATTCAAAATTCCTTCTACTTTAAAGGAAAAGTATGCAGGGTAAGCAAGAATGCATATTGTTTTCATTTTAGACTTTAGTATGACTCCACAGGGAAGGGTAGCCCGGGAAAATATTAGGGTTGATAAGTGCTTTCTGCTTATTCACAAGGTGATGCCAAGCTCTCAGGACACAGAAAGCAGCCATTGAAAGCCTTATCCAACGATAAAATTCTTCAGAATCCTGTTGGTTTCCATCCAAACTCTGTTTGATCAAATAGAGGCAAGCAAAAGTACTGACAAAATAGAAAAGAATTTCAACTATTTGAGACCCACCCCTGTTGTTTTTTGTCTCATGCAGAGGTGGAGAGTTATTCTGCAGAGAAGTGAGGAATTTGAGATAGAAGCCTGTGACAATGAATGAATGTGTTCATGCAGAGGTCTGGGGAAGGATGTGCTCTTCTGCTTCCCCAGTACTGGCCAGTTTCACTCTGCAACTCTGTCCCATCCTCCTCAACCTCACTTACTTCCCCAGAGTCTCTGAGGTGTGGGCACAGGGAGTAAAGGTGAATCAAGGCCTGAGGTCCTTCGAGATTGACTTGGCCCTCCCATCCCTGCCTCTAGACCACTTGTGTCTGTGCACGGAGAGGGTTTCCATGTTTTTGCAAAGTGAGGGAACTACTGGACTAGAAGTACCCATCACTTCCCATCCACCCTTTACCTTATAGGGATGAGGGGTCAACTACTTCCCTGATTCACAAACCATAATTCACCAACATAATTTATAAAAATCAAGTGTTGGTGAAGGTGTACAGAAAAAAGAACATGTGTATGCTGTTGGTGGAAGGGTAGACTGGTCCAGTCCATCACAAAAACATGTGGAAGCTTCTCAAAATATTAAAAATAGATCTGCTGTGGAAGCCAGTACATGCACTCTGGGGAGCTACCCAAAGAATGAAAACCAAGATTTTGAAGGATGAAGCACACACATAGTTCACAGCAGTACTTCTTACAATCGCCAAGCCATGGAAGCCACTGAAATGCCCAGCAGCAGAGCAGTGGCCAAAGAAGATGGGGTAGATAGACACAGTGGAACACCACTGGCTATAAAATAAAAAATGAAATCTTGCTCTTTTTGTCAACACGGAGGAGCATGCTAAGCGGAATGGGAAGAGAAAGACAAGCATTGTATATGATTTCACACATTTGGAATATGAAGAACCAATACAAGAACAGGCAAAACTAAACCAAACAGACCCTATAAATCTCACTGCAGAATTGAGACAGCAGAGTGGGGTGTGGGCAGTGGAGAGCAAAGGAGGGATAAGTGGGGTAGTGGATGGGGGGTTTAAGATGGATTTTGGTGGACAGTGAATAAGGCTATGGCTGTGGGCCTGGTATGGTAGCAGAGGTATGAACTTATACCCCTAAATCATGCATGATACTGTAAACCAACATAGCCTCAATAAAAAATAATACAATGAACAAAATTGAAAATAGGACTTGTGCTTTTAATCCCCATACTCTATTACCATCTTAGTTCTATTCCTCTGAAAGCAATTTTCCAAATTAAATCTAGTCTCATGGATTACAGATGGACCATTTCTTTGATTCTAGGTCTGGGCAGGGCATGGAAGACCCCTTGAGAGCTGGCCTTTAATTTTCCCCAGCAAAATAGAACTTAACCTACAAAAGCCATTGTTTATTGGTATTAAGTAACACCATTTCTATTTAAAAGAAGAAGAAATTCTGATAATCTTGTTAGGGTCTTAGTGAAATGGGAAACTCCTGTGCCTGGTGTGCAGTAAACTCATTTCCACCTGTAATTTTTCTGTAATGTGACTTGAGGTTCACTTGGAAGAGGACATGGCCCTCCCATTGACAGTTAACCAAGAGTGTGACTTTTAAAAATAAGGAAAAAATAGTCATTTCTTATTGAAAAATAAGAAAAAATAACCAGCAAAAACCAAATCTGTATCCTTGCCAGTCATAAGCCTATCATCACCCATTCTTTTTCTGTTCATGGTTCACTCAGGAACAGAAACAGCAAGAGTAGAACAGAAAAGGGATCTTTGCAATCCATAGATAACTAAGCAGGGAAATTAAACCCATCATTTCCAAGCATTCCCTAGGAAGTGTTGAGAAGCTGGGGAGAAGGAAATAGAGAAAATCCTACTAAACCTTTATCTAAAAAACAAAATCTCAGTTGAATGTACTTTAGGCGTAAGCTAATGTACCTGGTAGGTGAAGTGTAGGTTTGCATCACTACATTACCACTTCCATCCTGGTGGGCCTTTCCATCCTTGCCTTCAGATTTCCATTTACTCTGAAATTCTCCCACTAGAAGAAATAATATCATGTGGTGTTTGAGAATTCATGAGTCATCCCTTTTATTCCTTAAACAACCTATGACAAAGGCACTGGTATTAACTCCATTTCACAAATGAGATGCATTCTTCTGACTGAAGGACACAGAGAGGTCATGGCCCATCAAAGGTCACAAAGCCCAGTAGAATTCAGGATGGGAACCCCAGCTGGTCTTCATTCACTGTGCCACCTTTATGAATAAAAACACCTCCAACTTACTCCTAAACAACACCTCCCTGAGAATGAAATTTCACACACTGGTTTGAGAAGATACTTGGAGGTTGGAGAGGAAGGAGGACATTTTTTTTCATGCCTATTTGGATGAGCCTAATAACTTAAAAACTTAAGAGATCTTGGTATAAACGACTTTCAATAAGTAATTAAAAATATAGATATTTAGGCCGGGCACGGTGGCTCATGCCTGTAAGCTTCACCCTATGAAGCGGCTGGGGCTAGGGATTGCGGTTTGAGTCCCACCTGGGTCCCGTAGCGAGATCTAGTTCCAAAAAAATAGCTGAGCATGGTGGCGCGCACCTGTAATCTCAGCTACCAGGGAAGCTGAGGCTGGGGATCGCTTGAGTCTGTGGTACCCCAGGCAATGAGAGCCTGGGGTTCCACAGGCAAAAATAGCAAGACCTAGTCTCAAAAAATATATATATAGATAGATATTTATATATTCATATAAGATGTGTCTAAGTGAGTAAAAGTGCTGGTTTCAATGAATTAGAAATTCAGAAGCAACCTTGGGTTGAAAAATGAGGAAGTTCAGGATCAGAGAATTTAAGAGAGATGCCAAACACTGCGGTGGGTGGCTCAGCTTCAACTGCAATCAGCTGTTCTGGAAAATAGCATATCTAGAAGGGAAAAAGCCTCTTTCACATTAGATTTATAGTTTGTGAAACAGTTGTTCATAAAGCTTTTACTCAGAAGGGTTTTCTTTCTTATCCTAAGAGATATAAAACCTTCCTCTGGTCGTAGCAAAGAAGCTTCAAGTTCTCACTGCTTCACCAATCAAGTGTGGCTTTTCCTTTGTGGATTCAAAATAAACAGACACCCAACTACTTTTATGCTGTTCAAATGTGGATGGAGTTTTTATTGACAATTCATGGACTGACCCCAATTTCAGAATGACCCCAAATCTGCAGTTGATTATATACAACTTTAGATTAATCAATGGGACCAGGGAGGGAAAATTTGTATACAGTTAAACACTTCTGCTTTCCTGAAGTGCTGATGACTTTAATTCTCAAAACATTTGCATGTGGAATGATTAGACATTCAAAGAATTAGATGTTTCTAGAAAATATGAAAAAAATCAGGACAATCTTTCAACAGGGCCAATACTACCTTCCCATTACTGACATACCAGGAATTGGATTATGCTGTTTCCTTCCATAATTAATATGAACCAGCAATTCCATTCCTAGGTATATGTCCAAAAAACACAAAAATACTAATTCCAAAGGAAACCTGCTTTCCTTTGTTTATTGCAGCACTGTTTATAATAACCAAGCTATGGAAACAACCTAAGTGCTCCAAAACAGATTAATGGAATCAAGAAAATATGGTCATGGAATACTACTCAGTGATCAAAAAATGTAAACTCATGCCATTTGTAGCAGCATGAATAGAGCTGGAAGGGGTTGTGCTCGGCAAAATAAACCAGAAGGAGAAAGATAAATACTGAACAGTGTCACTTAAATGTGGCATATAGAGAAACCAAATAAAGGGTCAGACAAAGACAAACTTTAAATCAACCCTTGAAAGCTGACTTTGATGAGACATCCAGAGAGGCCAGAGGCAATGGGTAGAAGTTGAGGGATGAGTGACGGCATGCTAAGGAATGAGCACAATAGACTATAGTTGGTACCCTATGGTGACTATTTCCGAGGGGGAGAATCCTCTAATTCTAAAACACTGACCAAGATGGTATTCCAATAAAAAAAATAAAATTAATACAAAAATTTAAAAATATAATCAAATCTACAAGGTATTTATTATATATGACTCCCTGGCCTTTTATATTTGAACAATAAAATACTACTCTGCTTTATTTTGGGACATACATATTTGGTCCCAGTTGTTCCAGATAGACCTTACACTTCAACAAGAGTGGCAGTGGTCTGCCCAGTGCTATGTTTCTTTGTTTTAAACACTTTTCTTAATTAGGACTAAAAGGAAATGTTTTAAAAGAGAAATACATGTTCATTGTAGACCTTGTAGAATGGCCTCATAAATTTCAAGCAAAAAATAGAGAACATTGGTGATCCTATCATGCTTTGGTAATTTCTAATGTTTGACTTCTTTCCCATAAAATGATATCATCTTATATACCAAGTAGATTTTTATCTTTGTTTTTAACAGTGTGAATATTTCCTGGTAGACTTCAGTCTTCTGCAAAAACATCATTTAAATAATCGCATAATAATTCAACATGTGAATGTAATTAATGTGTATAATTAATTCCTTGTTGTCATAACATTTGATCTTTAGCAATGTTATAAAACATGCCATAGTAGTATATTTGCATATGCTCTCTTCTTATAACATTCTGGGTGTAAGGTATCAACAGTGATGAGTATTTCTGAGGTTATTTTGGCATATTACCAATTTCCCCTCTTAGTTTTCCCTTTAGCATTTTTTAAACTATTCATGAGTTTGATGGTTTCTGAGTTTATTGTTCCTCTGTACTCTTGCCTGTTGTGTCCTTTGCTCAACTTTTTACTTTGCTGGTCATATTTTTCTTTTGTTTATAGTTTCTTCATTGGGAGAGTATTAAATATTTCCCATTCTGCTATACTTGCTGTAAATATTTTAAATTCTTTATGTGTAGTTGTACTCTTATAGTTAAAAGGGTAGTATGATAGAACTTCTCAATGAAATATTTATTTGTAGGTGTAAAGTAGGAGAAAAGATATGAAATAGTTTTATTGAAATAAAATTAATATACCATACAATTAATGAATTTAAAGTATATATTAATGGGTTTTTAGTATATTTAGACTTGTATAACCATTATCACAATCCATTTTTTAATATTTTCATCACTTCTAAAAGAAATTTCAAACTGATCAGCAGTCACTACCTATTTCCCCTTCCTCCCCAGTCCCTGACAACCAACCACTAATCTACTCTCCATCTGTTTCCATAGATTGGCTTATTCACTTTATATAAACAGAATCATGTAACATGTTGCCTTTTGTAACTGGCTTCCTTTACTTAGCATACTATTTTGAAGGTTTGTTGAGGCTGCAGTATATTTCAATACTCCATTCCTTTTTAATGTCAAATCATCATCTTATGACTATACTGCATTTTATTTATCCATCCAACAGTTGATAGACATTGAGTTGTTTTCATTTTTTTAGTGAATGTGAGTAATGCTTCAATGAACATCTGTGCATAAATTTTAGTGTGGACATATGCTCTTATTTCTCTTGAGTGTGTACCTAGGAATAGAATTGTTAGGTCTTATGGTAACTGGTGAGGAACTACCAGGTTGTTTTTCAAAGTGATTATGGCATTTTACATCCCACCAGCATTGCATGAGGGTTCCAGAATCCCCCACATCCTACTCAACACTTGTTATCTGTCTTTTCGATACAGCCATCCTAGTGGGTGTGATATAGTAGCTCACTGCAGTTCTGATTTCCATTTCCTTGATGAATAATGATGTTAGCATCTTTTCATGTGCTAATTGCCTAGTTAAATAACTTGTTTGAAAAAATATCTATTCTGATCAAATGAATATATTTTGACAGATGCCTCACTTTTGCCCTTCCTTTGACTTTTCTTCTTTCCCTCTGTCTTTCTTCCCTCTCCCCCTTCTTTCCTCTTTTTCTTCATTACAGATTCTCAAATGTGTGCCTTAATACAGAAATGAGCTGACATGTACCTGTGTCCCTCAGTCATTGAGCAAGTCCACCCACAGCCTGGGTTTGAGTCTAGGATTCACAGTAATAGATGTTTTTTATAAAGAGATTCTGTCCCTGTCTCCACCATAAAGTCTTCGCTCCGCATCTCATAATTTATTCACAAAACAGAGTTTTCAAGTTTGAAAAGGCTTTTCATCCAATCCAGGGCCCCATGCGCTCCTTCTGTAACATACCCTACTCAATGGTACAGTCCTACAGCGACAGGAATTTATTTCCTCCTGAGGTAGTTCACAGTATTGCTGGACAAAGAGCTTTATTCTTGGAAACCTCTTGGTTATCCTGAACTTAAATCTAGCTCTCAGAAGCTTCCATCATTGAGTATACCCTTTGGACCATTATAAAGTCCCTAAACCTACTCACATATTGGAAACCTCTCTCTGATTACCCTCTCTGACATTCCTCTTCTTCAAGGTAAATATCATAATTCCTTCAAATTTGTGCTTCTGTGTAAGGCCTGCACCAACTCTCTCAGGTTAATCCAGTTCTCATACTTCCTAGAAGAATATGGTTCCCAGGATGGGGTGTGGAGGAGAGAACCAATTAGGAAGAAGATGTACATTTTCTAATGTATGTCTTTTCAGATTGCGTTTGCAGCTGCTTGCTTCTGTTGCATCCAGTTTCATTGTCAATTGAAATGTCTGCATATCCTAGATAAACTACGAATGAACTCCACCTCTCTGTTTCTGCCTATCTTTTTAGGATTCAAATGTTGAATTTTTTTCTGTATTTACGAGATCCTGAGGGTAAATGCCTCCATTATCACATATTCTAGGGTCCTCATTTGCCTCATCCTAGTCCAAACTGTTTACCAGCATCTCTGTCGTGTCCTTATGAGATGACAACTTCCCATTCCTTAATCCCCCCTCCCATTTTGAACATGAAAAAAAAATCTTTTCAGATATTGCCACATATCCCCTGGGAATCAAAATTGCCCGGGTAAAAAGCACAGGTAGAGTGGAAGACACAAGGATGTGTTACAGACAGAAGTTCTAAGACACTGTCCTCCAGCAAGAGGCCAAGTGTGGCCAAGTGTGCCCTTCAGCACGGAGCAACCTCATTAAGAGCAAGCACTAAACCCCAAAGATGCTCCCCACAGGAAGCAGTGGCTTCCCCCTCCCCCTCGGGGGCAGCCATATGTCAAAATCTTTTTTGTCAGTGCTCTGAAGGCAACTGAAGTCAGCAGAGCTGTCAAGGTGTAATATATGAGATTTCATCTACATGGTAGAATTTCAGTCCTGCAGCTGTATGAGCATCCCAGGGCCTGGGATCTGACGATCTGGCTTCAATTCAAGGTAGTCTCTAAAGTTACTTCTCTTCAGCCTCAGTTTCCTCATTCATAAACAAAAATAGTGAACATACCCACCTACAAAGTGATTTTGAGGATTAAATTAGATCATGTATTGTCTTACAAGAAAGCAATTAAAACATTCTTCAATTCATTCCGGAACTACTAACCTAATGGAAACCTTATGCCAGCTAGCTGTGGGACCAACTAGAGGTTGTAAAAGAATTTGTAACTGCAGGAAGTCGCCTGAAAGGATCACAAGATACCTCAGGAGACCAACTATGTGGTCTCAGTCCCACAGGCCAGTTTTCAATCCCCTCATCAGAAAAATGAAAGGGTTGAAGTATGTGATCCCAGAGCCCTCCTTCCTTCCACCATATTGTGATTCTGGTGATGACAGTGAACGATAGTTTTTGTCCTTTTTTCTGCACTTGGACACTATGCAAATTCCCTCCAAGTTCTCCTGTATATTTTTTGTTGGCCACTTCCATGAGCCCCCACATACAGCCTCCTTCTAATTCACACCACCGGAACTCTGTGGAAATGAGACAGTTTCCTGTCATTTCAGGAAGCTTCTTTCCTAGCCAGAATTCTGGGATTCCATAATGGTGAAAATGAGGTAGACTCTGCTGGCTTTTTTTCAAAGCCTTCCCCAAAGGTTGACTAAGTTTCCTAGTTATGTGAGACTTCTTACAGGGAGCCACCCTTTTATTTGGTGGGCAACTTGAACGAATCTACAGAGCGATAGTGGTGTCAGGGAGAGTGAGGTCTGGATAGCTCTGTTCCTCCACAGCTCCCTTGAAGGATTTGTCACAGAGAAAGATACTTCCTGCTTTGCACACATACCCTGCATTTTAATCCTCTTTGCAGCATAGTGACATCAGTGGATCTTTAACCAGATGCAAATTTGGGGTGACCAAGTATAGAGGACACCAGATGCAGTGACATCAGTAGCTCAGTTTTGGACTCTGTTCTTTCTCTGGTTGCTCACGTGAGCTCACCCGGCACTGCAGTACCTTGAATCCCAACTTTCTCTCCAGCCTCCTTCCCATTTAGATGGAAGTAAACACAGGCATGCGCCTCCTGCCTACCGTGACTTCATCGCACATAATTGTCAGAGTGAAAACCTCCTCGTTGCATATCTGCACAATGCCTGTGATTACAGTGATTAAATCAATCAAGGCCAATTTCATAATCATCCAATGTATAATTTCCCTACTCGGCAGGGCCCCAACACGTGGCATCCCAGCTGTCTGATACAGGAATCAAAAACAGAGTATTCAACAAAACATTTTAGGCTAGGGTTAGGTAATTTTGTAAACTTAATATTATATTAATAAGGATGAGGCAACTCAATAAAACTCCATGCAAATCAGACTGGCTATTTCCCCAATGGTCACTGACTTCAGTAGCTGAAGTCTGAAAAAAATGTCCCCACTTCTCCAAGAAATTACCTCACTAAATTTTATTCCCAGCAAGAACCTGTCCTTCAATTTTATGCGCCTCTTAATTATACTGTTATTGTTATTACTGTCATATAAG
The DNA here is from genome assembly GCA_004024945.1 of Uropsilus gracilis. NCBI lineage: Eukaryota > Metazoa > Chordata > Mammalia > Eulipotyphla > Talpidae > Uropsilus > Uropsilus gracilis. Next base: position 76,940 of record PVHY01001500.1, on the reverse strand, counting down.
GAGCTCTCTAAGATGCATTAGCTCTGGTCCTGCAGAGAGTTTGGTGAAAGTCAGTGCATTTGATTTCTGTGCTGATTGACGCCTCTGGGGTCCAAGTTGAGATGGTGAACATCATGTTGAAAGCACAGAGAGTCTCAGATGGGAAGCATGGTTTACAACCTCTATGCCTTCTCTATAACTAAAGTAACTGTGCCAGAGCCAAGGGAGAAAGAAGCAAGATTATATGCTTTTCACTTAAACTCTTTCTCTTATGCTTTTCACTTAAACCCTACTCTGTGTCCCTGCAGGAGGCAGTCGCTGAGTACTGCTGTAGCTGATTTCTGTGCAAGTTTTAGTACACGCAGTTCATTCTTTTATGATAGCCAGAGAGCTTATAAATTGCTAAGGTTTGGAAAGCTTGCAAGACAGAGAAAAATTACTTGATCTAGAGTTGGGCCTACGAAAGTTACTAACTGGGGTTGAGACAGGTACACAGAGGGTGTTCAGCAGAGATTGTCCCAGTTTCCACTTCAGGACCTACATGGTGGCTACAATAGCACTTTCTCTGTAATAACTCATTTGTTGTCTATTTGTTTTGCATCCTTGTTGTTGCTTTATTTTACAATAGCATATGTTTTAAATCATTGATCTTTAGATTTGTAAACATTTCACCATCTTAAATGGACCCAAATGACCAAATGAATTCTCTCTATAAGGTTGGCAAAATCGTGATTCCCCCAAAGATGTTCATGTCCCAGCCCACAAAACCTGTGGATACATTTCGTTATATGGTAAGGGGGCACTACACTTGTAGAATTAAGGATGCTGTCAGTTGCCCTTGGGATGGGGAGATTATCCTGGAATATCTCTTGGGCCCAGGATAAGCACAAGGTTCTTAAATGGGGGAACGGGATGCAGAGGTGATTCACAGCTACCATTAGTTGTTTTGAAGAGGGAAGAAGGCCATGAGCCAAGGAATGCAGGCAGCCTCTAGAAGCTGGAAAAGGTGAGGAAACAGATTCTCCCCTAGAGGCTCCAAGTAGCCCATTGTGATCCTTTTCAGATTTTTTATCTCCAAAACTGAAAAAATATTGAATTTCTGTTGCTTCTAGCTAGTTGTTTAGTAGCTATGGGAAATGAACACAGTTTTTCTTCATGAGTATTCTTTTCTCCCAGCATTCTCTTTTCTTTAAGATCTTTTTTCTTTTCTTTCCTCTAGAGAAAGGTTTTAGACTTTTATAGACGCTCTCTCCTCCTTGACAGAAACATTTACTAACTGGTTTCTTATTCACTGAAATTTCTCAATTCTGCTTTTCGTATTTCTCTTTATAAAATATTAAATTTAACAAACACAGATAAGTAACCATCTTTCTTTAATATTGGCTTTTTTAAAAAAAAGTATCTTAGCTTTGTTTTATTATAGCATTTTGTTTTATTTTAATATTTTAATTAACTCTTAAAATAAACAAGATATTAGAGGAAATTAAATATCCCATTAGTTTTTTAAATTATTGTTTAAAATTTATTTTAAAGATATACAAAAAAACCAATATTTTAAATGTAGACAAAACTCAGGTGATGTTCATGGTTTAATAGGAAATCTTTCCAATCAACCCTATACAAATCTGGAGTTCCAAAGAATTTAATGACCTGTGAATTGGAAATAAATTAACCTGCTCACCCTGTTTCTATGCCTGCTTCTGCTGGGGTTACTGGAGAGTTATATCAAACATTTAAACTGGGAAAAAGGAACTAGAATTTGGAAATCTGATAAGTTTTGACTGAAAAAAAAATTTTAGTACCTAAATGTTATCAAATACTTCAAGAATTTAACTTAGAAGAGCCCCTAACTGATGGTGTCTCTCAGTAGGAATGGTCAAACGGTTCATCCCACTGTGGAGTGCTACTCAGCAATGAAAAGGAAGGGACTAAACACACAAGGACTTGGATAGTCTTAAAGACAGCATGCTGAGTTAGGGAAAAACCCCAATTTCAAAAACAGGCATAATCTATGAGTTTATTTATATAACAGTTTTGAATAGTATGAAACATTTTACTCTAGATTACCAGGGATTAGGAATGAGGAGGGAGAGAGATGGGTGTGTTTGTAAAGGGGGGCTGGGGGAGGGGAATTTTTGTGATGTTGGAGAATAGTTTTGCATTAGGAGTGTAGTGGTGATTACAAGTATTGTCACCACTGATAAAATGCCATGGAACTACATGCACACACTGAATCAAGGTATTTTGATACAGGCCGGGCATGGCGGCTCATGCTTGTAAACTTCAGCCTATGAAGCGGCCGGGGCTAGGGATAGCGGATTGAGTCCCTCCTGGGGCCCGTAGTGAGATCTAGTTCCAAAAAAATAACTGGGCATGGTGGTGCATGCCTGTAATCCCAGCTACCTGGGAAGCTGAGGCTGGGGATTGCTTGAGTCTGGGGTACCCTGGGCAACGAAAGCCTGGGGTTCCATGGGCAAAAATAGCGAGATCTAGTCTCAAAAAAAAAAAAAAAGTATTTTGATACAGTATTGACAACTGTGCTGTGTTTATGCAAATATGACCACTGGGGAGAATTAGGTTAAGGGTATATGAGATCTCTTTACTATTTTTATGACTCACTGTGAACATATTATTTCAAAGTAAAAATTTGGGAAAAGAAAGCATAAGGTATGAGAATTCCCAACAACAGATGAATATCTTACCCAAAAAGCTAAAGGAATTCCAAGGAGTTTCAATACACACACATACACACACACATGCAACAGAAACATATATGTACAATTTTTAAAACTGAAATAGGATTATGCTATATAAAGTCCTGTGCTATTTGCTTTTTTTCTTACCAGTGCAAATTCTACATGGGATCTTTTTTATCCTTGTCTTCCTGATAAAATGCCTTACATACTAGTATGCACATATTCTTGTGTACACATATGCTACATATATATGTACATTTCATAAATGACTCCTTATTAATCTATTTTATTTTAGATTTGCTATCAGGACTTTGCGGTTTGAGGCTGTACTGAAATGTATGTGAAAGTATGGATAAGGTCTTTTCCTCAGAGGTGCTAAGTATAATCAGTCTGTTTGGGAAAGATTTAGAACCTTGGTGAAGAATATGAGTGTTCTCTGCTGAGGTCCCGGTGGACAACCAAAGGAAGGGTGAAATGTAGGTGGCCAAGATAATGCTGCTCTACTGGGATTTGGAGCTCAAATTCTCTACCATCTGGCTTTACTCAGAAAAAAAGATACTTTGATTTATTCTTACATTTCTAAACCATTGAATTCTAAGTAAGGACTCAAACAAATTCAGCTGTTGGGTTTCTCATATCTATCCTGAAAATTAGCAGATATACATTGTTTCTACATTTTGAGATTTTCCTGGAATTAATATGGCTAGAAAAGGTATAGCATCTTTTTACATTTACCAACCTACAATTTCCTGTTTTAGCTTTAAGATCCCATTTTCTGTTTTAAACTGTGTGCCTCTTTCAATGACAGCTGTGCTCTTAGCACATTGGATGAACTGACACTAGTAGTGATTACAGAGGACTTTAAAGACCACAACTCCGTATTTCTATTGCATTAGATATTGGGAAAGTATCTAATGTATAGAAATATTTTGAAATGAAGTCAGTATTTTTTCCTTTAGTAGGGCTTTTCAAATCTCTCCTTCCTCCTATTCCCACTGTCCCTGCCCTGGATTCAGACCTTATTTGCTTCTAACTCACCTCCTCTACCACCAAGCTCTCTCCTTTCCAAACCATATTTTATGTGCTAGGAAGAAAAAAATCTTCTCTAAATAATTTTCTTTTTTAATGTATTTCTCTTGCAATTCCCTCGATGTCACATAGAAACTAGTTTTTTTAATTGTATTTTTCATTGAGGTAATGTTGGTTTTTAACACTAAACATGTATGATTCAGAGGTACAGGTTCACACCTCTTTAGATGTATGTTACCATGTTACACCTACCAGCAAAGTATTCACAATACTACACTACAGTCCATTATGCCTTCTTTTCATACACCACTGCCCTGCCATCCTACGCTGCCCTTCTGTGCCTTAGCTACCAGAATCCAAGGATTTATTTTGATTTGATTTGGTCAGTTCCTTTGTTCTGTTTTCTATATTCCACATATGAATGGAATCATCCAGTACTTATCTTCCTCGCTCTGGTTTATTTTGCTTAGCAAAATCCCCTCCAGTTCTATTCATGTTGTCACAAATGACAGGATTTGTCTTTTCATAGCTGCATAATATTCCATTAAAATGTGTCCACATTTATCTTCTCTGCTTTATCTTCTCTGTTGTTGGGCAGTTTATGGGTTGTTTCCATAATATGGCCATAATGTAAATAATGCTAAAGTGAACATAGGAGCACACATATTCCTTTAAATTAGCATTATCATATTCTTTCAATCAAATGGTAGATCTATTCTTAATATTTTGAGCAATCCCAAAATGTTACCACTTTACATAGAGGCTGAACCAGTCACATTCCCAACAATGGGAGGAACATACTTTTCAGTCCAAAATATTCATGCAGCAAAACAGTAAATTGAAAAGAACTCCAGTTGCAAGATATTCTCCTTAGCCTTATTCTTGTGCTCAAAATGATGTGCCCTGTGGCCTGTAAGGCAAAATCTTCCTCCTGAAAAAAAGAAACATCTTCCTCCTGACATCCTTTAGATCCATTAGATCAAAATCAAGAGCATGGGTTCTGGCATCCTGCCTCTGCTACTTGCTAACTGGAAACTTAGAAAAGTTGCTTGGCTTCTCTGGACATACTTTCTTCATTTATCAAATTAGGCTAGTTAGAATACCCCTCTCCCACTGAGGGTTAAATAAATCAGCATCTCTAAGAGCAGTGCCATTCCCTGCAGTGAGGGGTTTCTGTGACTGCTCTATCCTCAGCATCCATGACAGTGTCCTACACACAGATAGGGAAGCTATGTCCCACAGAGGCTGGGGACTTGCCCAAGAGCAAAATGATGAAGTCTTAGCTGGAATCCAATTCTGTGTACTTGATTCAGAGACCACCCTCTTGACTGCAACATTATACATATGTCCCTGCCTAATCCCTGACTGCACAAACTTTAAAGAGTCCTTAACTTGAGCTTTTCATTCAAATGTCTTGTACCTTCTATCTTGGGGTCCCTTTCATATGCTCTTCCCCTGGTTGCTCCTCTCTTCTCTAGCCAGTATCTCCCCAATTTCTTATCAGTTCAAAGTGTTCTCTTCCTCCGTGAATGTTTATAGACCTTTAATGGCCTATAAAACTCACTGGCACTGGACACGTACTGTCTGGTATTATGACTTTTCTTTTTTTATGGGACTTGTTTCTCCAACAAGATTGTAAATCCACCGAGGGTGGACTTCATTGGTCCTACAACTCTGTGTCTTCCTAGCACCTTGCCTGGAACAGACTCTCCTTAAATGCTGACTACCAGATTAATGCCCACAAAAGCTGCTAGAAATATCCCAAGTATCTCCTTTTCACTATTGCCCCTTTTCTATTCCAGCACACCCTACACCTCACTCAAGGCTATGAAAGAAAAACTTGGGAGTTGGGGGTTCATAATATGCATCCCTTTGTGTCTGTTCAAAGCCTCATTCTCATAGTGTAGAGGGAATATCTCTAAATGAATCATCATCGTCCTCTATGTTCAAGGAGACCTAAAGAGGCATCCTTTTTTTCTCTCTCTGAATTGAGAACTAATTAAAACATAGATGCAGGAGGCAGGCAGAAGAAAAGCAAATTATCGTCCAATTTACAGAAAGTATGGCCACAAATTCCAAGTACATAAAGGTCATGTTTGAGAGTGTGGTTAGATCTGTTGATCCACTGATGGCCTAGTCCTGACCGCTCAGAATTAGACAGACTTATCCACAAGCCACTGGCCTCCCATGTGGGCCACTGTCCAGGACAACTGAGTGTGTGAATAGCAGAGAACAAGTAGGCAGCTGACTCCAAGGAGGAGAGAGAGTAGCTGGTTGCATCAAGTTTAGAGTTATCTTCTAATGTCACCAGTCAGCTAAGTGATCATTCCTCTACTGAGGAGGCTGAGTAGAGAAGATAGAAACATTTTTCTAATGCATATTCCTCCATATGTTGAAATAGTCAGACATAGTAACTCAGATGATGACTATGTTTGGAATTAGGGCTATCATAAATGTGATCAGTTAAACTAAAGGCCATCCTGACATAGGGTTGATGGACCTCTAATGCAATATGTCTGGCATCCTTATAAAAAAACACAAGGAGAATGCCATGAAGACAGAGGCAGAGATTATAAGAATATGTGAGAAGCCAAGCAACACCAGTTTCTGGAAGCTACAGGGTAGCATAGACCAAACTCTCCCTGAGTGTCCTCCGAAGGGACCAGTCTTGCTGACACTTTGATTTTGACCTTCAAGGCTGGGCCTTGTGAGAGATCTAAAGTCTAATGTTTTGAGCCACCCAATTTGTTACAGTATGCTTGGAAATTAACATAGCACCCTATACCCCAAACTGAAAATTCACTTTTTGTCTCACTCCACCCTATAAACTGATACATTCTTATTGCAACTCATCAAGCATTAAAGAAACAATACTTGCTGACTGATTATACTTCTCAGGAATAATGATTTCAATACCTAAGTTTCAGGACAGCTTTTATTTCTTCTTCCCAAATATGGATTTGGTTTTATGTAGGTTAAAATAAGGATTTTACACATTGAGAAGTCACTAAGAAAATGAGATGTTAAAGGAATATAAAGATGTTTATTTTGACTTTCAGAAAGAATTTAATTCCACTTTATATTTAGCAGTCTCTTTTGGTGAAAATACATCTAATGGCTATTAATATTGTGCTAAATTAACATAGAGTGCTGTCAGCATATATCTATTCTTAGACCATTTTAATAAAAATGTATGTCAAATTGTTTTGCTCACTCAACCTTACTTAGTACATTCATTTGTACATATTACCATATCACCCTACAATAACCAGCTTTAATTTTAGATTCTATGGCATTTTACGCTAAAACATTTTTTTTTCCTTCTGATTCTTGGGAATTGGGCTATTTCTTCCATGTTTGCCTACTATAAATAACACTTCTCTGCATGCATTATTCTTTTTCTTCTCTTAGATTATTCCCTTAGGTTACTTTCCCAAAGATATTATTGGATCAAACTAATAATAGCATGTTGTTCCTTGCTGCCAGGGCACTCTCAAAAAGAAAGAAAGAAGGAAAGAAAGATTGATAGTGTTGACAATACAACCACCAATGTTATCAGAAAGATTTAGATATTTTGAAAGTTCCATTTGGCAAATTCATACTACTCAGTATTATGTACTTCTTTACCAGCCCCTAAAATATATTTTTAATTAGCATTATAATCAAGTCACTTATGCAGTTAAACTACATGTACTTCCAGTGCAAGAGTAACCCCTCCCATGTTTCTGAGTTGCAAAGTCCTTGGGAAAATTGCTCTAAATTGGCTTTTCACTTGAATTTAAAGTGAAAACTCCCCAACAACTGCTGCTGTCACAAGTTCTAACATAGTGAGACTTGAGAGAATGGCAATTTTAACAATGAGCCAAAGATAAAGGGTTTGAACTGGTGTCAGAAAGGATCACCAACTGAATTCAACCGAGCTGAAAACTTTGCTCCATTTGCTGTTTCTAATTATCTACTGCTTCCTTCACTAAATAGAAGGAACTTGTAGATTTGGTTTTTCCATTTTTTTTGCCTTTCTTTCTGAAATTATTTTGTAGGGGAGGAAATGATAAAGAATAAATTTAATTCATATGCACCAAGACACTTTAATAGAGATGGGTATCTACAAGTAAAAATAATGAATTTGAGCCTCTTCCTCATATCATATGGGAAAAAATCAACTCAAAATTGATCATAGCCTAAATGTAAGAGCTAGAGCTATAAAAGTTCTAAAGAAATGATAGGAATAAATCTTTTTGACTTTGGAGTAAGTAATGGTTTCTTATAAAACACAAATAACAATAAATATAGATGATTGATATACATAAGTAGAATTTCTTAAAGATCTTAAAATTTGTATATCAAAGCATATTATCAAGAAAAACTCAACTCTCATTTGCTTAGTGAAAGAAGCAAGCTACAGAAAACTGTACATGCTGTGATGTAATTTATGCAAAATGTTCAGAATAGACAAATCCTGAGACAGAGAGGTTTATTTCATAGTTACCAAAGACTGATGTGAAATGGGAAAACTGGAATAGGGATGACCAACTTATGGGTACTGGGTTTCTTTCTGAAGTATTGAATATGTTCTCAAATTAATTATGGTAATGATTGTATCATTCTAACTATACTGAAAGAACACTGAACTTTAATGGGTGAATTCTATATGTAAAAGATATCTCAGTAAATACTTTTTAAATTCGTATTTATTTTATTATTCTTAGCAAAAAAAATTTATTTGTGCTAATCTTACTATCAGGGAGAATATGCAACATTTGCCATATTTATAAACTTTGCAAACCTTCCTCAATGAAGGTTTAGTGAATGGTGAAGGGAGACGTCATGTTAGCATTGATTATACCAAAGGCAAATTATACTTTCATTTCTGAATATTTGTATCATAAGTCGTCTATTTATTTTCCATACTTTTATCAAAGTCACAAATGGTAAATTGGGAGACATTAGTTAAACCAAGAGCCAGGTCATAATTACTAGCCCCTTTTCTTTTCACTTTCTGTCCAGTTGCACTCCTTCAGGATCATCTGAACCCATTTGCTTCTCTCTGCGCCTTTTCTACAGCCCACCTAGATTGCCATTAAGAGCCCCACTATAAACTGACTATGCTCTTATTAGCCCATCCTCCAGCCGCAATTAGAGTACTCTCCTCTGCTTAACACCCTTCACTATCTTCCTATATTTAAATTACAGCTGATATTGCTTAAGGTGACTCACAAGATAATGGGCATCTGTTGATTTTCTAGCTCTGAAAAAAATCTCACCTCCCACCCTTCCTACTAACACAGCTCCCTCTGTGCTGACCATACTGCATGGCATTAGTTTTGTGGCTTAGCATTCTTTTCATTTTTTTTTTAACCAGTTTTTTAAATTACTCATTCTGTTGTTTACATATATATATATATATATATATATATATATATATATGTATATCTGTGTGTGTGTGTATATTGCATCATTACATTCAACCATTCATCAGTTTGGGGGCATTTGGATTGTTTCCATATTCTGGCTATTGTGACTAGTGCAGCAGTGAATATTCATATACAAGTGTCTTGAATTAGTGTTTTGGTGTCCTTTGGGTAGATTCCCAGAAGTGGGATTGATGGATCAAATGGTAGTTCCATTTCCAGTAGTTGAGAGTCCTCCGCACAGCTTTCCATGGCGGCTGGACCAGTTCACATTCCCACCAGAATGTAATATATAAGAATGTTCCTTTCTCTCCACATCCATGCCAGCACTTGTTCCCTTTTTTTTTTTTTATATGAGCCATTCTACTGGTATAAGATGGTATTGCATTGTGATTTTATTTACATTTCCCTGATTATTAGTGATGTTAAACAATTTTTAATATGTCTATTGGCTACTTGTATTTCTCCTTTGGAGAAGTAGCTTTTAAATTCTCCCCATTTTTTGATTGGGTCTTTTGCTTATCATTCTTTTACTGAACTTTTCTACCACTGCTTCCATCAACTTAGATATTTCTACCCCTGCCTTCCTACTTCCCACAACTTGTTCCCTTCTTTATCTGTATCCTTCCTATTTCTTCCTCTAGGAATCATTCCTCTCTACAAGTCTCTCCTGACCCCACAGCCCCATCAAGGACCCTTACAAAGTGCTCCCACACAACCCTGCATATTCCCTGAAATAAATAACATTTCCTGTACTAAATGGGAATTGTCTATTTCCCATTTACCCCCTAATTGAATTTGGAGAGGTTAGTTAACCTCTCTATGCTAATTCCCACATAATAGAAGTAAATTAATACCTATGTTATAGCCTGATTATGAGACTCAATTGAGATCATATTCATAAATCACTAAGGGTAGTTTCTGGCATGTTTTAAGTACATTGAAAAAAATGTTGTGTACGTCTCTAAATTGCATGCCCTGGAGACATTTTTGTCATAGTTACCCTTCATTTTTTATAGATGTGATTGAATGAATAAGTATGTCCAACAATTAATCTAACAAAAATATATAAAGCTCACAGCTAGTTTATATTTTCAAGGTCCAGGAGAGATAGTAGACAATAAATGAGACAGTTTCCAAAGAAGGCACGAGAAAATGAAAGCAAAAGCAAAGATATCAGCTTAAATTACTGGAGAAAGGATAGATTATTTGTAAATCAAACTTGAATCATTGACTACCCATTTGGAAAAAGTTGGAGTGAGACTCTACTCACACATAAAAGCAAATCCACAGACAACTATTACTTGAAAATTGTATCACAAACGATACAGACTAATAATGTCTGATTGAATCTACTTCTATAAAGTAGATTTATATAGTACAGGTGGTTGTAACTCAAAGATGGGGCCATTATTTAAGTTTTCTTACCTTTTAACTTTATTTTCTAACTACACTCCAGTGACCATAAGCTGCTTTTAAAATAAGGAGGGAAAGTCACTTTCAACTTTAAAAATTATTTCAAATCTAATTATCAAAGAATATTTATGGTCATGCAAAAGATACACATTGCAAAAGGAAAAATGTGTCTGAAAGAGCATATTCAGGATAATATCCGTTGTGTAAAAAAACATTGATATACAGGTACAAGGAACAACAAAGGATTTACAATATCATCAGTAATTGTACCTCAGTGTTTAAATTACATATGATTTTTTCTTTTCTCCCTGTATTTTCTAAATTTTAATACACATATGAATATTTGTGAACCCACCAAAACTATGATCTTTTTTTAAAAAATGAAATAGCATAGACCTTAAATGGGGTAAAAGATAACTTTCTATCTGAAATAGAGGGCATGAAAAGATGGGTATAGGGTCCCTTATAGATGTTATCAAATGGATAAGTATATCAACCCATTATTCAAGCAAACATACAAATAAATCAACACTAACTCATATTTTAAAGGTAGGAGGGACTACAGAATCACATACAAGAGTTTATATTTTCTCTGATATAAAAGAAGATCCAGAGAATGGTTTAACTTTTGAAATGGTTGTGGGGAATCAGAAAGACTTCACTAAAGATGTGTTTTTTAAAACCTGGCATGAAGGTTCTACTCCTACTGCTTGGAAAAACATAACTAAAAATTGTTTGAGCTCTGAGCATCCAGGCCCTACCAAGTCTCAGAGAAACAATTTATAGGAACTGGAGACAGGTTAATCTAAAGCTGATGAGATGTTTCAAAGGAAACACATCATACACAACAGAAGTCCTGAAAGGTTATGCAACAAACTGTGGTTATTCCTCACTGTTGGGGTTATGGCTAGATTTTAAATTTCCTTCTCTGACTTTACTTGCTTTGCTATTTTTTTTTCTTTTGTATTTTGTTGGTGTGATTTATTAATGTTTTCTGGAAAAAATAGGTAAAATTATTAAACAACAGCAAATATATAAAAGTAAAACCTCCAAAATGTAGCTCTAGAGATGATCAGTGTTAACATTTTGACTACTATCATTTTCTCAAAGCACATACAAATATATGTGGCAGGTATATCACCAATAATCTGCTCTGCAGGTCAGATTATAAAGGGCACAAGTCTTCGTTTCCTTTATTATTTTCTCATCATACCTAGTATTTCACATTTGGAGAGATTCCTTAAGTTCTCGTCATCCATTGGATTGTCTAAGCATCTCAGGGACGTTCTTATTCCACGGGATGTAAATTTTGCCAGCAGTGCTAGAAATCATCATAACTGGAAATGTCACAAATCCAATTTTTTGCTGTTTATTTCATTGCTGGAAGATGTTGTGACTGAAGAATTGGCCTATGTGGCTCAACAGGTGCAAATCATTTGCTGCCCTGAGTGGTCTGCTCATCTCAGTTCTTGCCCATCCTGCTGAGGCTTCTTGGGCTCCAAAGTTCAAGTTTTCCTTTCCAATCAATATTCTCACAAGTATGACAACTGTGCCAGGGTGTTTGAATCTGAAGATACTAACTACAGATTTAAAAAAAAAATACTATGGAATAGTGAAGAATTACATGCTAAGTTCAAACTACCCTATCTCTCTTCTGTCTATTCTCAGTTCTTTAACTTGGATGCAAGTCACCAAGGTCTCACTGTTGTACCCAGCACTTTCTCTGACTGCACAATCACACCAGATATAAGACCTATTTACACATGTGTGCATATTCCTTTCTAGATAATTTTTTTTTAATTTCATGAAGGAGGCAACATGTATTATTTCTGCTCAGGGTTGTGCTAGAGCCAGTTCATACCTGCTCATGGAGACAATTGTTAAGTTTTCAGAAATGTGAACTGGTTGTTAAAGCAATCATTATTTCAAATTAAATTGTGTAACTGTACAATTAAATTAATTGTATTGAAAACACATTAAATATTCAAAAATTCTCATGTCCTAAAGATGATATTTAAGTATTTTCTGCAGTTGGGGTTATTTGCCACCACTGTATCTGTAAGAGGGGGACATTGTATGAAGATGTGCTAGTGTTCATCTTCCCAACTTTGTGTTCCACTCTGGCTTGCTGGTAGCTTGACATCAGCCTGGGGGAGTATCTACATAATGAAAATCAAACACTGCAAATCAGTTCACTATTCACGATCTAATTGTCAACTTTTACCAGCATATCATTCACAGTCTGTATCCCCAACAGCTAAAATGACAGTGTCCAATAAAAGTTGAATAGATGGATAGATGGACAGATGGATGAACTAATAGATAGATAAATTGATAGACAGACAGATGGATGAAATAGTGGATGGATGGATAACAGGACAGAATACTGGAAGAGGAGAGAATTATTGAGTCTTGGAGACAGGAATAGCAGCCATGACAGGATGGTGGCTAGGTGGGGTATTTACTAGTTTACCTTGCAGCCTGCCTAGTAAACAATCTTAAATGTTCTAGTTTATTTTTCTGTAGGTTTTCTTGTTGTGCAAAGATGGTGCAATACAATACAGAAAATGTTGTCATTCTATTTCTGAATTCTGAGTTGCTCCATCACATTTCAAAAGAGGTACACAGTTTGCACTCTGGTTCATTCCACTAGAGATAGGGGTGTGGCAATGTACACTGAAGAATACAGGAAGTCCCACAGTTACCATTCACTACATATTTACTACTAGCCCCACCGGAAGGTAAGCAAGGGTGGAGTCCTTTGTGGTAAAGTTAAATGTACCACAAGTTCCGTTCCCAATGCTCTCTTATCCTAATGAGTTTATTTTTATTTTTTTTATTTTTTGGTTTTATTGAGTTTAAAGAGAAGGGGAGCTCAATATTATCCCTCAGATGATTATTCTGTGTGTTGGGGGTCAGGGAAAATCTTATTTTTTAATTGATTGCACACATATATATGTATTTTACATTGTTGTATACCCCCAAGGTTCTCCCACCACCCTGTCACCCAGTTAAAATCTTAACCAGAAAATGCCGGAAGCAAGGTCTGAACTTTTTTTCTTGCAAAACTCTCCCTACTCTGAGACTTCCCTTATAATGATTTTTAATGACTCTATTGAGTTTTTTATGTAGTTTTCTCTTAGTGTACAAAGACAAGAAGAACCAAGTAATCATGAAGGTAGAAGGCTGGAACAAAGTGCTTAAGAAACAGTATTGTTATGAATACCTTGCTTTGGAATTCCTTGTCACAACTCCCAAGGGAATCCTTATCCTTGTAGATTAAATGTTAGGACCTCTTCCCTAGCTATTGGCAGATAACAGCCTGTAAAAGACATCTATTCACATTGCAGAACTAGAGGGCTGATACGTGACATCAATACGGATTAATGAACATGAGAAAATGTCTATGTGTCCCTTCCCAACAGGGTCTGGCTGCAGTGCTTGGAAGACAGCACAAATTCTCCCAAACCTAAAATCTGCTGTTAGGCTCTGTGATTATTAGTCTCCCACCCCCTACTGGGAACCAGGATAAAGCTGGCTATAGAGCCAAGGTGTGTTCCCAGCCATTCCAACCCCTGGAGACCAGCCCCTTTTCTCTCTCATACCTCTCCACTGCCTAGAAGGAAGCCTTCTGAAGTGTCTAGAGAATGTCTGGAAACCTATCATTCATGTCTGTGCAATACTCCCTCCCATCATGCCTGAAGCAAAGATGCAAAGCTCTAGCTTGGCATTTGCCTTCAAGGATGTCAAAGTTAGCAGGACAAGCAGCTTAAACACTAAGGACCTAGATCCTCCAGCTTCACGTCCTATGTCCAACTGTTTTCTAAGAGAAAGCAGACTCCAGAAACAACCCCATGAAGCAAACTCAATTCACTGAACCCTGGCCCCTTTGTCTTTGAAGATGGTTACACAAATACAGCCACTCAGGAATGTTGGAATTAAGGAACAGTGGAGACAAAGGAGGCTAAGAGAAGAGAAGCAGGCTCTTAATTAGAGAAAGGAACCTGTGAGAGGCAATACCTAGAGTTGGGAATTGCATTTGTGGGCTAGTGCAGTGTCCTTTTATACATGTTTCCTCTGCTTCTAGAATAGGGGAGTGTGGTCAGGTGGGATGGGGGAGTGTGGTCAGGTGAGGTGGGGGAGGTATGACCAAACTTAGTCAGATGGTGCATGACCCAGCACCCCCTTGCCAGGATGCCCCTGGCACAGATTTCCACAGTCTTGAGTCACCAGGTCTTTGAAAGTGTTTGACTTACCCTAGTGACTCTGCTACCCCACACATATACTACTGCCGACTCATCTCATTTGGGGGTTTATTTATCCTGTGACCTCCCCAACGACAAAATGAAAGTCACACTGACAAGAACCCAGAGCAAACAGCAGGCAAGCCTATGGGTCTTAAAGCTCCTTCACTGGTATTAAATCTCAGTATCATAAAGGAAAGTTTTCACCTCTGAGTGATGTATAAGAGCCAATGCAGGACCCACATTTTCTAGAGAATGAGGAAAAGTGTTGCTGGCAAAATGGGAAGGAGGAGAATAAAGAGAAAGAACCAGGCTTTTAAGACAGGTATTACCAAATCTCTCCCCTTATAGTTATCTGAGTCAAACAGGAACTTAACATAATTATATTTATCAGATAATATCTATGAACAGATAATATCAATAGCTCATTGTATTTACACAAAGTTTTTATTAGAGACCTACCAATGAAAAAACACCACCAGGTGCAATTTCAGAACATTTGGTGCTCTGCTCAGCATCCCATTCTATTTGCACAGGGCATTTATACTATTCTCAAAATAACCAGCTAACCACGTGGAAGACAGGAAGCTGCTTGCTCCTTTCTCATTAGGTCACATCTAGCTTGAGGATGTGCCTAAACCCTTCCCCTCCTTTCTCCATCTCACCCACACACAATATAGACACCTCCCCTTTTTGTACTTTGTTAAATAATGGATAAAATTATGCATGAATATAATTCACCCATTATTCTACATTTTTCCAGAGGCTACAATGGCATGTGGGTGGTGGAAGGGTGAGGAAGTCCTGCCCTCCTAAACTCTTACTGACTACTTTCTGATTTCTGGGGACCTCTCTTCCACTTGGGTGAATCTTCTGCCCCATTACCATCAGGGGTTTCCATGGTATGAGAAGGAAACCATTTGGTCTGCTTATGGTGTCTGCCAAGTCCATGCTGAAAGAGGCAACTTTATTTCCTTTTTATCCACTTTTTCCAGTTTGCTTGCCTACTCACTAGTGGAATTGAGGGACTCTGCTTCACAAACCTGACCATCAGGCTATTCTGAGTCCCATGAGGTGTAGGGTTTGAGAGATGAAATCTAATTCCCCTATACCTTTCCCTTTACATCATCTTCATGCCCAACTTTCAAAGACTCAAGATTATAATTACCGGGGAGATAGAAGTCTCGAAGTTCTGCAGTGGAAACATTTTTCAAAACCTTCAATCTCATGAAGTTTGAGTTTTGTTTTGTTTTATTTTTTTCTTGTAAAGGCTGGCTGTTTTTTGCTCACCTCCCACTTGTGCTTTTTTCCCTTTTGTTTCTCCCCTCCTCCAGCCCTATCACCGTCTGGTCTACGCCCTTGTTTATAAGTCTCAGCTCACTGGTTAAGCGATATCTGTGGTCTGGGGAGGATGGGTGGCCCTTTTTCAATCTGCTATCACACCAGATATAGTTCTAGGAATAGAAAAAAGTCTTGTTTTGAAGAGGTAAGTGGGAGGGACTGACACCAGAGATGAAACAAATATGTTTTGTTTTTTTTTTAATACCTCTCAGCTAGTGAGACATCTGAGAATAGGGACCAGAGAAGAAATGATGGCAAGAAGGAAAGAGGAGCCAATGCCACAAAATAAAGTCCCTTTGGTAATCACAAAGTTTCTCCATGGGAAACCTGAGCTCATACCAAAGGGGGAGGTTTTTTTGTGTTTTGTTTTGTTTTTCAAAATATGCAGACTGATTAATAACTACAAGCTCTCAGGCATAATTATTTGAAGGAAACAGAGTGAGATTCCTGGGAGAGGAAACAGTTAGTCTCTTAACTGCTTCTAGGTTATCTTTCAGTTAAGTACTTAGAGTAATCCCTCCCTCCTTCACTCCCTTTTTCCCTCCCCTCCCTCCTCCCCTTCATACTCCCTCTTTCACCCTCTTTCCTTTCTTCCTCTCTCCTCCTCCTTTCCTTCTCCTCCTCCTTCCCCTTCCCCTTCTCCTCCTCCCTCTCCCCCTCCTCATCCTTCCTCTCCTCCCCCTCCCCTTCCCTCTCCTCCTCTTCTTCCTCTTCCTCCTCTTCCCTGTCCCTGCCCTCCTACTTTCCCTTCAGCTAGTATTTTCTTTTAGAGAGAGGATAAAAAGTCAGCTTCCCTTTTTTTGCTGAAGTTCAAGACTTCTCACTGAACTATAAAGAATCAGAACAGAGCTGGGTCAGCCACTTTCTCCACCAGCTTGCCGTTTGTTTTGGCCATGCAGTTTTGGGAAGAGAGCTGGCTTTTGCTGCTCCTGTTCTTTAGTTGTAGAAGCAGAACAACCACTATTTAGTTGACCAGTTAGAAGTCTTGGAAAGACCCTGTGGGAAATTTGGAACCTGTGCCCCTACTGGCCAGGTGGTGGGATGGGTGCACCCTAATTCCATATTTAAGAGGTCTTGGTTGTGAGTTCTCTGACTCCTGACTGGTTTATGCTGATCCTCTTTATGGTGACTTACACTTCAAAGTAAAGCATTTATGGAAGAGGAGACTGCCAGAAAAGAGGAGGAATGGTGATTTCTTCCTCTTAATTCTCCACCTTCTCTCTCCAAATGGATTTCATGCATGCAGATCTTAATGGATACCTGGCAGAGCAGATTCAAAGTTCATCTAAAGTGAATTGGGAATCTGAGTAAGGCATGTCAAGGGATTATTCAGGGCCACCTCTAACCTGCAGTACTCACATAGTTTACAGAGCTGAATTTCTGAATTTCCAGGATGGTTGACAAGGAATGCCTCTGGATACACTCCCACAGAACATTAAAAAACAAACAAACAAAAACCAGATGCAATCTGGAAGCATTTTCCTTCCAAAGAAACATATTTTGCCCTTCCCTCATGTTTTTCTTTCCCTTTCCTTCCCTCCTCCCCTCCTCCTTCTCTCCCTTACATTTTTTAATGTCGTCTTTGGAAAATCTCTTTCCCCAAATTACTTTTCTGTCCTCTGTGTAGTCAAAGGTTGCTGATATATATATATATATATATATATATATATATATATATATATATATATAGATATATAGATATAGATAGATAGATAGATAGATAAGATAGATTAGATAGATTAGATAGATAGATAGATAGATAGATAGATAGATAGATATTAAAGAAAACTCATGCTGACTAGAGATATTGATAACATTTGGTCCAAAGCAAAGCAGAACAAGCCCAAATGTCAAATCCTTGCTTTTCTTCCTACTCCAAGGTGAAGGAATAATTCAAAGACTAAGAAGCAATGGGACAGGAGATGGATGGGTCATAGGCCACAAAACTAGTACCCATGAAGGGATACAGTTGCTAGACCTCCCCTTGGCAATGCCAAGATGCCACAGCCTTCCCTATGGCCTCCATCATTGCCCTTGCCTAGCAACACAGGCATTCTTTTGAAGTATTTTTGAGTTACGTCATTGTTTTAAAAGTTTAATTTTTACTGAAATAATGTTGGTTTACAATATATGGTTTGTCACTACAGTTTCACACCTCATCAACTGAATGTTATCATGCCACACTCATCTCTGAAGTATGAACAAGCTCCCACAACAATTTGTTGGTCCCCTCACCCCCTTTGCTGCCATTCTTCTATCCCTGTTCTGAAGTCAGAATCTCAGTTCTGAAGTCAGAATCTAAGGACTTGTTTTGGACTGTTCCTTTGCATTGCACATGAGAGAAATCATCTTATGTTCATTTTTCTTCTGACTTACTTTGTTTAGTTTCCTCCAGTTCTGTCCAGATCACAAATGACAAGATTTTGTCTTTGTTTATGACGAGTAGTATTCATTTATGTATATACTCACATCTTAATTCAGTTACCCATCTTTGAGCACATAGGTTGTTTCCATATCTTAGTTATTGTGAAAAATGCTGCAATATACACAAAAATGCATATATCCTTTCAAATTAGTGTTTTTGTATTCTTTAGTTAGAAACCTAAGAGTGGAATAGCTACTTCACATGACATATCTATTTTAAACTTTTTTGAGGAACATATAGGTTACACATGTCTACATTCTCAGTAATGATGGACGAAGGTTGCTTTTTCTCCACACTCTATCCAATACCCTTTGCTTCTAGTCTTTTTGAAATATACTTACAGCTGAGAGGTGATACTTCCTTGTGGTTTTGATTTGTGTTCCCCTGATAAATATGGTCAGCATTTTCCCATGTGACTGTTGGCTAACCTGTATGCCTTCTTTGGAGAAGTATCTGTTTAGATCTTCTGTGGTGGCACATTTTAATTGAAGTGCTAGAAACATCCCGGAAGGAGCTGATGATCTCATGAAACCATGAAGTTCTACTTCATCCCATTTCTGGAACGGTTTCCTTTTAACAATGTAATGCATTTTCATACTTAAAATCTTTTTTTCATCATTTACTACATTTATCTGTTAGAAAAATACAAATATATAATTTTCTTGTAACCAAATGGTGTTGAGTATTAAAAATTTTGACCAGTTATCTTTTCAATTATTATTGGCACGCAATTGATCAAGACAACATCAATGTGTTACTTATTAATAAATACCATTTTCTGAAATGATATAAAATTGATTAATCATCTATTTAAAAAATGAGTTTATTTATCTGTGGATTGTACTTTTGTTATTGTAAAATGGGAGTTAGCTATATATTGATTGCTGTTTCTATATGAATAAATATTAAGAAGTTCAAGTTTACATATATAAATTTCAATGAAGAGAGTTTTGTTATAGAAGCATTACCCAGTTTTCTGTGCTAACTAGTCTAGTGCATAATTCTAATTTCCTTCTCATTTGTTTTACTATATTTTAAATGTTATTTTCTTAATGTTCTGGGGGCTACAATTAACAACTTTTAGCAATCTAATTTGAATTAACAGCATCTTACTTTCAATTGTTTTTTATAATTAATATTTTTTAATTTTGGATTTTGTACAATACATGATTGCATAATTGTTGATCTCCATGGGATTACCCCACCCCCACCACACCTGCTCTGTTCTCTCTGGTCTCCTTTCTTTTTGTTGTTGTTTTTTTCTTTAATCTTCATTGGCCATTCCGGGTGCCTTTGGCTTGTATCCATGCTTCTTGTTTCTTGGTGGCTGTTCTTTCTGTAGTTTTCTACCTCATTTTGCTGCTACATCCCATTATGTTTCAGGTCTTTGGCTTTGGGGACCTGACTCCCAGTCTTATGTTTTGGTAGAGCTGCTCCTCCTCGATGGGGACAGCTGTTGGCTGATGGTAGATTTCCTAGTCTCCTTTTAAGGAGCTTAACTATTGGGTCACTGTCCTTCTGTAGGCATCCTCCCTCTGGCAAAGGGAGAGTGCTGTTCTTTATTGACAGCATCTCTGTGCCAGGTTTTTGGTCACAGCTCCCCAGTGAGTGGTAGGCATAGCTCTTTCATGTTTGTTCTCACAGTTCATTGCTCTGTGAACTTGCCTTGCTCTTTTTTGAGTCCTGCCTTAAAGGCATTTGTTTTTGGAGTCTTTCTTGCTGTTCCTTGCTTCTTCTGTTTCTGTGGTCGAAGTTTGTCTTCATGTGCTTAATGCTGATGTGGACTGCTTGGAGTGGAGACTAAATGAGAGGGGACTGTAGTGAACCACCCACTCCCTCCCTCTCGCTTCCCCCCACCCCCAGTCTCCCCTGCCACACACTGCACTCTACTTCTTGGCAGGCCTCTGGTGTGTGGTGCTGGCCACCCCGGCAGTCCCTGGAAGCAGCCCCCCACCGTGCCCCATCCCCACCAGTGGGGGGATGTGGAGGGTAGGGGGTGGGGGATAAGAGGGATAAGAGGTAGGGGAGTGGGGGGTAGGGGGTGGGGGAGTACAAAAGCTGGTCACAAGACAGGTGTGGT
The DNA here is from genome assembly GCA_004024945.1 of Uropsilus gracilis. NCBI lineage: Eukaryota > Metazoa > Chordata > Mammalia > Eulipotyphla > Talpidae > Uropsilus > Uropsilus gracilis. Next base: position 56,319 of record PVHY01001500.1, on the reverse strand, counting down.
GGTGGCTGATGTCTGGGCTGCCACAGGCATGGGCCAAAACTGGCCCATGCTGTACCCGCACATGAGTTGGGACAGCCCCTCCAGACCAAACCCCACAGTTCCATCCCACCTTCCCTCCAAAGGTAGACAGAGTCAGCATGTGGGCGCAGCAGCCCTGCCATCATGGCATGGCCACGGGGGGCCTTGGCCCGTGCTGCACCCTGCTTACTTTCAATTGTATAAGAACATTAATCTTCAAGAATTCCATCTGTTCCTCTTCTTTGTGATATCAATATCATACATATCATATCTTTGCATGATGTATATCTCTAAATACAGACTTATAGTCACTACTTCTTGCAGATTCTTTTAAATATGAAGGAAGTTACATTTATACTATCTGTATATTTACTCCTCCTGAGAGTATCCACTATCTATGTACATGTATGTACATATATACACATGTGTACATATATGTACATATGTGTACACATATACATATATGTATACGTGCATGTATATCACATAAAAACGCATTTTTTGAAACATATATATCTTGATAGTTTTCCTGAGGCTCTGGTGATTAATTTTACTTAGTTATTTTTTTCTCTGTACCTGAGTCAGGATAACTTCTATCAATCCCTCTCAAGTTTACCAGCTTCTCCAGTACCTTGTTTCTTCTATCTGGTTAAATTTGATGTTGAGTTTCTCTACTAATTTTTCATTTGTTATTATAGTCTTCATCTCCAGGATTTCTATTTAATCCTTTATTTCATAATTTTTATCTTCCTGTTGATATTCTTTATTTTTCAGACATTGTTTTCATATTAGTTTTCTTTAGTTCTCTGATCATTATTTGGATGGATGATGTAAAAATCTTTGTCCTAGTAAGTCCAAAAATTGGAACTAGATAATGTCTTTTTTTTTCAGCCATACAGTTTGTCTTTATTGATTCTTTATTTGATTTCTCTATATCCCACATAAATATAAACACATCCAGTATTTATCTTTGTCCTCAGGCTCACTTTTCTTAGAATAACCGCTTCCAGTTCTATCCATGTTGCAAGAAGTGGAAGTGTAGTAGCTACCTCTTTTGATTATAAAATAGTATTCTATTATGTGTACATATCACATTTTCTTCATTCATCTATTCTGGGACACTTAGGTTGTTTCCATATCTTGGCTACTGTAAATAGTGTTGCAATAAACACAGGAATGCAGATTTCTTTCGAGTTAGTATTTTTGTATTCTTTGGATAAATACCTAGGTGGGATTGCTAGGTCATATGGTAAATCATTTTTAGTTTTTTTTTTTAATTTTATTAAATAATTTATTTATATATAAATTTCAAATTTTTTTAACCCCAGGGGTTCACCCACTGCCCCTCCCTGACTGTTCCCCCCTTTCTTGCCACTGCCTCCCCCCGTTGTGTACTTCAGTTTGGTTGTTAGCTTGTTTTGACTTTTCCTCATGGCTTTTGTTTATTTTTTCCTATATCCCATATAGTAGTGAAACCATTTGGTTTCTGTCTTTTTCTTTCTGACTTGTTTCTGCTAATATGATTTCTTCTAAGTACAGCCATGTTATCATAAAATCTTCAAATTTGTTGTTTTTAATTGAAGAGTAATATTCCAGTGTGTATATATACCACATCTTTTTCATCCAGTCATCTGTTTTGGGATGAAATTTGGACTGAATGAATTTGGATTGCTTCCATGTCCTTGAAATTATAAATACTGCTACAGTAAACATCAAAGCACAGGTGTCCCTTTTTACAAGCATTGAGGTCTCCTTTGGGTAGACTCCCAAGAAATCAATTGCTGGGTCAAATCGTAGTTCCATTTTCATTATTTTGAGGGTTCTCCACTCTGTTTTCCATAGTGGCTGGACCAGTTTACATTCCTACCAGCAGTGTAAGAGTGTTCCTTTCTCTCTGCATCCCCAGCAGCACCTGTTGTTCCCCATTTTTTGGGTGTGGGCCATTCTTACTGGTGTAAGGTGGTATCTCATTGTGGTTTTGATTTGCATTTCCCTGATTGCTAGTGATGATGAGCATTTTTCATGTGCCTGTTGGCCCTTTGTATTTCCTCTTTGGAGAAGTGTCTTTTTAGTTCTTCTCCCCATTTTTTGACTGGTCTTCTTGTTTTGTTTTTGCTAAGTTGTGTGAGTTCTTTATGTGTCTTTGTTATCAGACCCTTGTCACTCGTGTGGAGGGCAAAATTTTTTCCTATTCAGCTGTGTTTCTTTTTTTCTCTGTTGTCTCTTTTGCTGTACAGAAGCTTTTTAGTTTGATGTAGTCCCAGCTATTTATGTTTTCTTTCTTTTTTTTTTTTTCACCTCCTATAGATATATCCAGAAATGAATTTCTGGATTGTAACTTGTGGAGGGTTTTGCCCACATTTTCCTCTATGTATATTATATAGTTTCTGATCTTACATCCAAATCTTTTATCCACTTTGAGTTGATTTTTGTACATGATGTTAGGGAGAGGTCTTTGTCTTTTTTTTTTTTTTTTGCATGTTTTGGACCAGATTTCCCAGCATCATTTATTGGAATGGCTGTCCTTGTTCCAATGTAAGTTTTTCACTCCTTTGTCAAAGATTAATTGACTATATATGTGTGGTTTTATTTCATGGCTCTTGATTCTGTTCCATTGGTCTGATTGTTTTTGTATCAGTGCCAAACTGTTTTAATTACTATGGCTTTGTAGTATAGTTTGAAGTCTGGAATTATAATACCTCCATTCTCTTTTTTTCTGGTCAGGAGGCTTTTTGATACTCAAGGTCTTTTGTTATTCCATATGAATTTCAGTAATTCATTGTTCTATCTCTTTAAAGAATGTCACTGGGATTTTTATAGGGATTGCATTGAATCTGTAGATTGCTTTTGGTAGGATGGTCATTTTGATGATGTTAATTCCTCCAGTCCATGAGCAAGGAATGTTTTTTGTCTTCTATCTCTGTCAGTAGCATTTTAAAGTTTCGTTTGTTTAGTTCTTTGATGTGTTTTGTTGGGTTTATTCCCAGGTATTTAATTCTTTTGTGTGATGGCAAATGGGATAGTTTTTCTGATTTCTTCTTCTTCTATTTGGCTTTTTTGCATATAGGGAAGATACTGACTTCTGTGTGTTGGTTTTGTATCCAGCTACATTACTAAACTGGTTTATTATTTCAAGTAGTTTTTCTATGGATTTTTTTGGGTTGTCTATATAGAGAATCATGACATCTGCACAAAATGATAGTTCTTCAGTTCTTCTTTTCTATTTGTATCCCTTTTATGCCTTTTCTCTTGTCTTATTGCCCTAGCTAGAACTTCAATTACAATATTAGAAAGTAGTGGGGAGAGTGGGCATCCTTGCATGGTTCCAGATCTTAATTGGAATGATTTTAGTTTTTCCCCATTTAGGATGATGTTTGCTTTAGGTTTATCATAGATGGCTTTTATTATGTTGAGGTATGTGAACTACATAATTTCTATACACAAGTTTTGTCTTACTTCTATATTAGGCCATCTTGATTCTTGCCTATCTCCCTTTTTGTTGAAAACTGGACCTTTTAAATAATATGATATGGGAGCCTTTGGAAACCATATTCTCCCCTCTCCCCAGGGTCTTTGGTTATTATTGCCTGAACTAGTCTTGTAAAGCCTGTATTATTTGTCATATGTGCCCACTAATACCTTCCTTTAGTTATTTGGTGCTCAGCTAATGTGTGGAGGAGATTTCTTTATATGCCATAGAGACCATTTTTGTTCAGCTCTCCTCATTTCTTCTTGAGTAAAGGGAGCAGATTTCTTCACTGGGCAATTAACCTCATTGTCTTCAGTCCTATTAAAGAGGACCAACTTGTGCTTTGACTAGCCTGTCCTATAATTTTCTCCAGTACCTTCAGTGAGTAACCATACATGTAAGCTGAGAGATTGCCCTAAAACTGGTGGAGGTGAACAGGACTTTCAGAACCCCTAGGATACTGCCATCTCATGAAGTAGGTATCTTCTCCTTGCAATATGGAAATAGGAAACTATATTCTTTTATTTCTTTCCCTTTGGTCTCAGCATTTTGCAGTTAGATACATTTTTTGGTGCATTTTTATGAATAAAGTTACTGAAAGATAAGACTATTTCTGATTCTGTGGTTTTCTCATCTTCTTTTTTTCCCCTTGATTCCAACCTCTCCTCACAGTTTCAATTCCTCCATCCTACTTTGTTCTCATTTCTGTTTTTGGACATTTTACTCCTAGTTGTTTCAAATTTACCTACTCTCAAGTTTTTGTATGTAAATATTAGGTATTTGAAAACACTAACTGAAGGAAGTGGAAAATTCTCCTGTAGTGGGTACAGAGAGGAGATTGTGAAACTTGTCCTCTTTTGGAATAAAAGCCCACATTGGATGAGGGTGTCTTTCCACCAGTGCAGCTTCCTCCTCAAAGTGCTTCACAGATGTTCATTTGTTTCAAAACAGCAAACCGTGCTGTTTTAATAAATCAACAGTTGATCATAACCTAAGTTCCCATACCATAAAATAATGTAATAGTCTGTCAATTTTCATAGATTCAACACAACACATATACACCAGTTGTACATGGACTTAAATATTTCATACCATGCCAAAATATAGTCATTTTCATTATCTTTTCCATATGAATAAATGGATGGAGTGTTGAATGAATGAATGAATGAATGAATGAATGAATGAGTAAGTGAACCAACACAGAAATAGGTGAGTCAAATTCCTCAAAGCAAGGACTCAGTCTTGCAAATCTTTGAAATGCACCCCCATGCAGCACAGATTAGGTATCAGTTATTCAGAGTATACAAATATCATGTTCCCTTGCTTTTGATATTGAAAAACTTCTGTTGTTAGGTTTAGTCTAGTGTGTCACAAATCAGCCTTTGATCAAAACAGTTGTCTCATTTGTTCTGACATTGATTCTCTTGCCTAAATCCAATTATCAAAGCTATTTGCCAAAGTCATTGAAAAGCAAGATCCTTTGGTTTTGGTTCCAAACTCGCTTGTCATTGCTTAGTCAAAACTATTTGCTGCAACCTACATCTGCTTAACTCCCCTTCTACACCCCAAACTGCCCAGTTCTAAGCACTGAGTTTCCCTAGTTTTAGTCTTTCTTTTCTAATGTGGATTTGAAGAGGATCGGAATAGGCCATCCAAATCATCACGGATATTAGGATTATTTTTAGCTGATGACAATGGGGGTGGTTAGACATGTAGGGGGTCAGGGGATATATGAAAAATATTTTGTCACTTCCAATCAATTTTGCTGGTAACCTAAAAGTGTTCCAGAGAATAAAGCCTATTAAAGTTACTAACATGCTTAAAAAATATCTACTCAGTAAATAAAATTGTAAATACGCTGGGTTCTTACTCCTTACCATCACCCGCATTTGCATTTTCTGAACATCTGCCTGAGAAGGAATAACACCAGTACAGCTCTGGAAAACCCCCAGAAGTTGCAGTATCATGTAGAGATTAGTGTTTGAACAGCCATACAGAATTTAGCTCAGTGGTGCTCAGTGCTTTCCCCTCCCCCCTGGGAGGAGCTACATTTGACTTAAATTTTGTCTGAAGAATCAGGCTGAGTCAATAGGGTAAAACGAAAGTTGTTTGACCCAAACGAGTTCTCTGTTCTTTGCCCAGAGATTTATATTCACCAATGAGAGTCTAAAAGTGTGTGAAAGTTGCGTTAAGCATTATAAAGTGTCTAATCCTTGAATGCAAGAGGTTTGCAAAAAAGACACGTGTGACTGTAACTAAAAGAAATAAAAGCTCTCTCCCTGCAAAGGCCTGCTTTGGTTCTGAGTAGTGACTAGCTTTTCTTTCAGATAAATCATGCAAGCAAGACCCAAAAATGAGAAACGTGAGCTCCTCTCTTTCAACACTTTCCATTGTGTTCAAATTCATAAGTTAAGAAAGTTAAATGCCTGCTTTCCTCTTGAGGAAAATATGAAAGCTGTCGCTTCGACACAGATTTGAATGATATCTGCATTCAGATCCAACCGGATCTGGGGCCCACTTCCAAAAACATTTCTCGGTGGTGAAAATTACCCCACCTGGAACGCAGTCCTCTAAAGCCTATTCATAAGAATGAAGCTGCTTTCTGGAGGGCAGAGGCGGAAGCTGCCCTTGGTGCCGGCTTAGGTAACAGGGGAAGGAAATCTCTTGGGCGGTGGGACTGTGGGGCTGCTGGTGCTACTGGGGCTGCCTGCCGCAGCCGCCTCTGCTGCTGTCGCTGCCCCCCAAAGCACTCTTCAAGATGCAGTACCTGGACCCTGAAGAGTTTCTGGTCGATGAAGAGGATGATGTTTTTAGTGAAGGTAAACACACTTCTCTGGCAGGAACCATTCTTCTCTGGTTTTGCGTCCCTAGGACACTGTTAGCAGCATTTGTCTGGCTTGGGCAAAGACTTGAGGACTTTGAATGAGCTCCGGGTAGGAGAGTGGTTGAGGATGTCAGGCTGGGCACTGAAGAAATAGGAGACAACGTGAAGGGGGAGAGAGGGCAAGGGATTAAATGACCTCCAAATACCTTATAACTCAGGACTAGATAAAGGTTGAGTTTAAGTTGGAAAATAGTCTATGTTCTACTGTCTTGACACCTGCAGGGAAGCCTGTAGTGTTTTGTCCTCAGCAGAGTCGTGAGGGAAGCAGCTGGACAAACGACCCAGGTGGTTTCTTGTACCTGCTAGCATATTGCTTTGATCTGCACTACCTGCCTCTCCCTCATTTCTCTCTCTGCTTCTGGATCTTTTTTCTGTCTCACTGTTGCTTAGATTTATTTGGTTCCCCTACTCTCCATCCCCTTTTCTTTTTCCCTGTTCTTCCAGGCTTCTTGCTGTAGCCTGCTGGCTCTGACACCCACTGGCACCATTCAGTTCCTCACAGGTAGACTGTGAGTATCTACTCTAAGGGTCATGCTTTCGCATGGCTAATCTAAGTGTCCACAGATGTCTGTTCAAATGCTACCTATGACAGAATAGACCAGGGCTTTTCTAGAATTTGAAACTGTCTACATAGTGATCATCTAGGTTTGGGAATCTCATCAACTCCATTGATACACACACACACACACACATATACACACACATGCCTTAGTATTTTATTAAAAGCTCTATGGAATAATTATATAAAGGAAAACTAGTAACTTTGGTAATTATCTAAGTAATACAAGTTCTTTGACAAAAAATAAGTGAAGCAAGGCCAGGCACGGTGACTCATGCCTGTAAGCTTCAGCCTATGAAGCGGCCGGGGCTAGGGATCGCGGTTCGAGTCCCGCCTGGGGCCCGTAGCGAGACCTAGTTCCAAAAAAATAGCTGGGCGTGGTGGCGCATGCCTGTAATCCCAGCTACCTGGGAAGCTGAGGCTGGGGATTGCTTGAGTCTGTGGTACCCCGGGCAACGAGAGCCTGCGGTTCCACGGGCAAAAATAGCGAGACCTAGTCTCAAAAAATAAATAATTAAAGCATATAGCACAATAAAGAATGCCTTGTAATCTAATCATCTGGGGTGTGACCACTGTTGACATCTTGATATCTGACTTTCCAGGTTCCTGCCTCAGAAATGCTTAAAACCATAAAGTGGGCTAGTATTACAGTTTAAATCAACGTGAAGAATATTTATTGGTGCTTCATTGCCGTTTCCCCAATTCTCAATCTGTTGTTTAACTTTGATAACCACTATTACTTGAGGTTTGATTTTTCAGTTTCCATTTCTACTTGAAGGTGTTTTTGTTTTGTTTCCTGGTTATACCTACTTAGGTATTTACTCTTATTGGGATGGAAAAAGCAACAACAACACCCACAACCAGAAAGATAAGCCTAGATCGAACAATTTGGTAATTGTTCATCCAACCTCCCAAATACCCATGTCACATTTCTTTCCAAAAGGATTTTTCCGCTTTTAGGCACTCTGGTGCTAAACAGCGCCACCTGTAGGCCAGTGTACTCACTGCACTCTGGGCGATGTGACCCCATCCTGCAGGAAAAGGTTAAGATCTTACTGGATAAGGCATAGCTTTAGTGAACTGTAGGTCTCTCTCCTGGACGGAATAAGGGGATTATTTATTTCAACAAGCATGGTATAGATTCGTTCTGGGAGTCAGACAAGAATCACATTCAATTTTTTGTTTGACCTCTACCTTCCTGTTATTTAATGTATTTAATTTGCTGAACGTTTAGTTCAGTAAACCAAGGTTTACTGAAGGTTTACTTAGTTTCTTCAATGGGAAAATGGGACTATAATGCCCCACTGGGTAGTACAGATTGTTTTTCATAACAGATTTATAATATCTACATTGCCCTTCATGCACGATAGCCAAAGGACTTTCCAATTTGATCTCATTCAACTTAATCTCTAAACATTAGAGACTTGCAAGTCTTACCTCCAGTAACATTTTATCCCATTTCCAGAGTCATGGCTGGCATTAGCCAATTTATGTGAACACTTGTATAACTGCTGCTTCATTTTAAGTAACTCTTGTGAGTGGTAATAGGCAAGCGCTCAACTCTGGAGTTACATTGCTGGGGCTTCACCACCTAACTTAATCTGGACTTCAAGCGGTTACTCAATTTCTGTGCCTCAGTTTACTCACTTATAAAAGAAGGACTTCATAGGGTACCGTGCAGATGAAATGTCATTACAGAAAAAAATGCTTAGAATAATGCCTACAAGATGGTCAGCACTCAATAAATACTAATTCCTTCTATGCACTCACAAAAATGGGTTCTAGAATAGTTTAGAAAGTGATGGAATTCAGTGCAGAGTTTTTTTTCACGTGTCTGGTTAACCTTGTATATTCAAAATTGGACTTATTTACAGAACTTCATTTTATAAACAACGTTTCAGAGGTATGATATGATGTAACAGCACTGGATGAGATGTGAGTCACATGGGATGTAAACCTCCACTGTAGGATCTTGGGCATGTCATTTGACCTCTTTGAGCCTCATTGTTCATCTAAAACAAGAGAGCTGTTGACACACTCTCTAAAGCTCACTTGTAAAGTTCTAGCATTCTAGTACTTAATCTTTCCTGCATAGTGGAATACTTAGAAGAATTAATACTGTGCTTGCTTTTGGTTTTATTCATGCTTTTAGCTTACATACATGCCTAAGGAAATGGAAATCTTCCGGTACAATGAGTTTTCACCATCATAAAGGAAGAAAAAATTGCCCAGGAGCTTGTTTCTAAGGCAAGACACATTTTAAAGGACCCTTTCCCCCTAATGGACCACAAATTTAGAATTTACATTATTATGGTTGAAAATATAATATAAATCCTTTTAGATTTGTGGACCACATACATATCTGAGAAGAAAAAAAGTGAGTCATGCTCACAATATATGTTTTAACTGCCTTTCTGAGATGCTTTTTACTTCAGCTATTGATTTCTGTGGTTAAAGAAAATGTTAAGGTTCACAGATTTAAGAATCAATTGGTGTGTAACTTTGCTGTTATTATAGAGAAGAGTTGTATATGGCTAGTGGGAGAGACAGTCACCCAGCCACTTATCTGAAACCCCAATATATTTATTACCCCCTTCCCACACCTCTCTCTCCCCCTCCCTCCCTGTCTCTCTCATACACACACATTCACTCACACATGCGCGAGCACACACACACACACACACAGAGCACCCTCAAGCTTGCTTTCAATATCAATATCATCTTGTCATTTAGAAAATACTATCAGGAACAGTTTATTGTTCCTTGGGGGGGAGATGATGATTGATTTGATTGTCAAGGTATTGAACACCCAGTAATTGGAATTAGAGGCTCTTTTCCATTTTGTTGTAAACTTAACCAAATGAAAGCATTTTCATCTGTTTCTTTATTATGCCTTCTTGACAACCAGTCTAGTATATGTGAGTAGAAATGCCTGGGTGATAATAATAACAATGTAACTGTATTTCTCAGGCTCACATTTTCCCTAGGCACATGCATGCCTTTTAAGATCTCACTTCTAGAAAGACCATAGGAAATGAAAAAGTGTTTGCCAGACCTCTGAATGTTCTCCAGAGCTGGCACATAGCAACATCACATGAGAATACTTCTATCTTGATTACTGTGTTTAGAAAAGGTGTTTCAACCTCCTTAAAGGAGAACTCTCCCAGATGGAGAACTGACAAAAGGAAGTCCACTCAACCATAGAAATCAGCAGATGATTGGGAAAAAATACCATATTTTTTTTAACCAAACCTGTCAGCTCTCCCCAAGCCAAGTTGAAAGTAGCACCAAGGAAACAAAGACACCGTGGCTAGCAAGAACCAGGTTTATTAGTACTGGTACTGACCCAGCAGATTCACATTCGAAGGCTGAATGCCCCCACCAGGAAGTCAAGGGTTTTCATACACTTTACGTGCTTTGGTATTAAGGGTGGGCTGTGATTTGTGGTAGTGCAAGGCCTGATGTGGCAAAGACAGAATAGGAAGATTCAAGGAGAACTAGGCTGCATACCACTAAACTGAGTCAGTAAATCATGGGTTGTTTATGTAGACCCCTAGGCTGTATTTCTTAGGTTACTGGGCTTCAGCATACTTTAAGTTATCATGCTTTTTCCCGATCATCATGCTTCAAAGTAAGTTAACTTTAAAGGGAACTTCAGCTCTGAGAAAACAAGAGGACTGGAAAATATCAGAATTGTATGTAGAATAGATGCCCACATATTGTCTTTCTGTCAAGAATGTTTATGAAGACACGATGGACTTTTAAAAAATAGGTAAATAATTCTTCAATCTGTTGTAATCTGGCATTTTTTAACGTGCTTAGTGGATTGTAGTTGCCTTTTCCAAAAATTATAGGAGAGAAGGGGTAAAAAGGAAGAAGAGATTAAAGCAATGGATAAAACCAGTAGATCCTGAAAGTTCCCAATAAGTCACACCCTCTCTGGAAAAGGTATTGAGAGACAGAATGTGGAAGTGTTTGTGCCTTGACAAGAGCTAGAACTTTCTTTTGATGATGCTGTATCTTATATAAATAGAACATCAAAACATAATAATTTCTACTTAACTGGTTTATACCTTTCCAAAATCGTGTGTGTGTGTGTGTGTGTGTGTGTGTGTGTGTGTGTACTTCTCTAGTAATGGCATTGCAGAGAAAGCATCAAGAGACTTGAAAAGAGTTGGTCATCCTGCTTTTGTGATGTGCCAAGATTGCTCGGATCAGTTTCTACCCCTGGATTCCTAAATAAATGTTGGTTAAAAGTTATTTTCCCTACTCTGTCAAAGGGGCTGAAGCAGATGCAGACCTCCCCACAGTAATTCATGCCTGTGTGACCCATGTCTTGGATTACTGAAAAACATTCCCTTCCCATAGATGTCTAGGAAGCTGTCTTTGGCTGGTGCCAAAGAGATGGTGTCATTTCAGGGACACAAACTAAAATAGCTCATTGCGTTAAAACTATGCAGGCTGTCTTAGCCATCAGTCCGCCCTCCTGATTTACAGCCTTCAGTGACCTTAGAGTGACCTGTTTAGATCAGGCCAAAGCCAAAAGAGGCCCGATATTATAGACAAAACATTTAAAATGTTTATTTAATATTTCCATGAGCAGCCAGCCAAGTCTTTTTAGGAACGGCACAATACTTACTTAAATATGTCTTTTACTTGGGTTGAAAATTAATAGTGTTTACTTACATGTTATACGGATGGTCAGAAAGAAAATATATTTTAAGAAATGTGCAGTTGCTAGGACCTAAACAGTGGAACAGGCTGGGAAGATTGTCTTTCTTGGTGGAAGTCATTTCAATTGCTTGTCAATATATTTATTAAAAAGATGTAATTTACAGGCCAGGCATGGTGGTGCATGCCTGTAAGCGGTCGCAGGGGTCACAGTTCTAGTCCCACAGGGGGCACGTAGCAAGACCTAGTCCCCCCAAAAAATAGCTGGGTATGGCAGTATGCACCTTTAATCCCAGCTACCTGGGAAGCTGAGGCTAGGGATTGCTTGAGTCTCTGGTACCCTGGGCAACATGACCCTGCGGTTCCACAGGCAAAAATAGTGAGACCTAGTCTCAAAAAAAAAAAAAAAAAAAAAAGATGTGATTTATCAGTTTTTATCAGTTTAACACTATCTTCATGTGTTTCATGCTCAGCAAATGTCAATTTATTCATCTTATTGTTTATTTTTAAATGACTGAATTCTGCCTATTGGTTGTTTATCAAACAGCTGTCAAACAGCCTAGCAAAGGTGTTCACAACTCAGTAGATTTGAGACTTTAAAGAAGAAAGTTATTAGTGAGTCAAATTGAAGTGACTATTTCAAGCACAAAAGAACAGAGAAGAGTTTAAGGGAAAGGGGAAAAATATACTGATGGATCCTAGCAAGTAAGAATGGGGAGAAAATGAAATTCAAAAATGCAGGTGATAGTGGGAAATTGAACATTCTTGTACTTCCTCAACATTCAGTATATCATGGCTGTAGTGGTGGCTGGTTTCTGGGAAGCCTGAAATTTGAGGGCTACTATTGATGGGGCGTGTGATAGTTCTATAGCATATTGTACATTCCTGAATGAGGGAGGGATTTGTCAGGAATCTAAACTCTGCTATCTTTGTAGATATACAAACCAGACCTTTTAAACTGAAGAAAACCACTTTATGCGGTATAGACAGGGGGCATATCTCATTGTCATCTAGAATTTCCCTTCCAAAAAAATAATTGAGAACAATATACTTGATCCTTTTTTTTTTCTCTATTTTTAAGAGATAGATTTAGATCTATCTTGGGATAGCGATCAAAAGGCAGGTGTAAGTGGTGGTGGAAGGAAGAAAGGGAGGGAGAGAAAAAGAGGGAGGGAGGAAGAGAGGGAAATCAGATGTAATGCTAGGAACATAAATCAAGAGACTAAATGTTTGTAACTTTTAATCCAGTAATCTTGTTTCTAGGAATCTCTCTCAAGGAAATTATCATAAATATTAAAAAAGCTTTGAAGTCACCTTAATATCCACTATTAATGGACTAGTTAATGTATGCAGAGTAGCTGCTGACAATTATTATTATAAAGAATTTATAGTGACATGGGAACATGTTTATGAAATTCAGGAGGACACACAACTGTGAACACATTATATTTTTAGCTAGGAAAATAATTTGGTTAATAAAAAAAACCTCAAAGGCTAAAGAAAAGGAGGCAGGCATGAAGGCCAGTTTCATTCCAGAAGGCAAATTAATAATTTATGTTGTCATTATTCTTTCACATGTGGATGATTCGTGTCTTAGGGTTTGTACATACCTCAGCTTGGTAAGTGCTTTAGATAGACGCCTCTGTGGGGTACAGTTCTGTGGTGGAGCTCTGAGTGTAGAAGCCCCTTAAAGATCAATGGATGATACAAAGTGAAAAATTTTGGACTTGAGGATATAAAAGTGAAAAAAATGAATTTGGGGGAGTGAAGTGTCTCTTTTTCCAGTTGAGGGAGAGAGAAAATTCTATGTCGAACTTTTTTTAATAGAAAATCTAGTTAACAAAAGAAAAGATCCTGAGGGAATTTCATTTTCTACTGTAGTGTGAATTTCAACGCTAAGAAATCATCATTTCTAAATAAAACAGAAGAACAAGTTACTGCCTTTTGTAAAGCATGAGATTAGGGCACCCTGTCTTCACTACAGATTTTTCACTCTTAATCTTTTGGTCATTGGAAGTTCAAAGTTTAAATATCCATACTGTGTACCTCAAACAGCAACAGGGGTAGACTAGTTAGTTCTCTCTCTCTCTCTCTCTCTCTCTCTCTCTCTCTCTCTCTCTCTCATCTATATTCTAAACTGGCATTCAGTATAAGAAGTAAGGAGCCAAGAAACAGGAAGAAAATAACTTCAAGGTCACAAAGTAAGTCAGTAGGCTGAGCAGTGGAACATACATATTTTTCTCTATAAATTGACAGAAAATTCTGAGAAGGAAAAAATTATGAAAAACATGTCCTATGTTAGAATTTTTCTTCCTATTTAAAACAGCACAATGAATGGATCAAATGGAATTTGAAGAAAGGCATGTCAAAGAATCCAGTGAGCAGATATAATTTGTGGAAGGTATACTTAACTACTTTCAGCTAAATTATGTGCCTGAAATTTTAGGAAAATAAACTCTTCTTCATCAACTTCTGACTTATATGCTGAGGGGGAGGCCAAAGATGTCAGACTACTATTAACCTCCATTAACAGTGAAAAGTAAATTAAAATGGAAATCTTAATGTAAAACATGATAAAAAGCTTTTCCAGGAAACACTGCTCTTTCAGCAATCTCTAGGCTGAGTAAAGAATTGTATGCTTGCTCTGCCAACACCTCCTACTAGGAGTCAGACCCCTTTTTCCAGTCATGTTATTATACTAAGTACTTTGTATATTAAGTACAAAAATTCCAGTCACAACTGGTTTTAAATCTCTGACTTTTACTATTCAGATTTCTAAACTGAAGCAAAGTAGAGGAACAGCACAAACTATTTGACTCCAAAGACCTCATTCAACTTGCTAGTGGTTTGACTTCAGACTAGTTGCCAAGCTCTCTGAAGAAGCTACAATTTCCTTCATCCACATGAGAATAATGATAATTGTGGTGATGATGGTGGTGGTCAAGTGAAAATGATGATGAAGATATGGGGGGTGGTGATGTTAGTAAAGATAACGGTGAGCCCCTTCAACTTGAAAGAAATTACTGTGAAGTTAAAGGAGATCATGTATGAGATCATGGAAAATCATTAAGGGTTTATCATATAAATGTCAGTTATAACCTAACTGTGATTTTTCCCAGTTGATGCTGAGCTAGCATCCCAAATCTATGCCATTCCCTCTTCTACTCCCAGATTTTGATTAGCAAAGATACAAGCTTATTAGATCAGAGCTAATGGGACTGTCCACTTCAGATGCTTCCTGGGGATACAGAGGTGTGCCTGACTTGAGAATTCACAAACTTGGCTGCTGTTGGATTTCCACACGTGTCCAAGAAAGTTCTCAAAATTACCCCACTGAGTGACACAGAAACCATGTCATTTCTTCCCCTTTTTGTATTGTTTCAGTCAATCTGGTCTCCCTCTGAAAATTCTTTTAATATCCAAAGAGTACTATGTGGCAGTTTTCTTGTGATGAGATTCCCTGGTATGGGCCAAGGAGGCTAAAGGGAAAGAGTCAGATCTTCACAGAACCTTGAACAATATACAGGCTCTCTTTCCTGGGTAAATATTTACTTGTGGTCAGCACACCACAATTATTGTCTCCCCCATCACCACTTTACAAAGTTCTTTTTAAAAAAATAATCCAAGGAAGGCCAAGCTGTCTATAGTTGTTCAAAGCACTTCTAATTTAAAGATAACACCCATTGAAATTGGAATTATATGCCTTGACATTTTAGGACAGCAGTTAAAAATTTCAACAAAACCTCTCCCATGTCCTATTTTGTTTTGCTTCTTCATTTATTTTTACTTCTGTGGCTTTTTCAGTGGCACAGCCTTCTGAAGGAAGTCATGATAATCATGTGTATTTGTGTGAAGGTATTGTTGTGTGCACACACAAGAACAGAAGAACAAAGATTAACTTAGTTGTTTGATAATACTCCTGTGTGCAGTAGAAAATAAGTGAATAGGGTCAACCCACTATGAACTAGTCAAGGAATGTCTATTAAGCAATAAAAATAAAACTCTCAATAAAAACTATGGTCTGGTAAGCCATGGTCTCCTTGCCTAATCCAACTACTACCTCTTTTGGTACAGTCTGTTAAGTTCTGCTTGAAAAAAAATTACCACATGAACCAGCAATTACATTTCTGAGTAGGTATCCAAAATAATAAAAATGAATTTTACAGATAAGCATCTTTAATCCACATGATAAGCAACACTAACCTTGAACTTTACTCAGGCAAAATGTTTTCCCACTGAAAAAGAAGTCCATACTTCTCCTTAGTCATGCATAGTATAAAATAAAATTTTAAAAATACTTAATATGTTATTTTGAAATTTATCAGTTAAAAATATGATATGTTGGTTTTTATTTTATGTCACTACAAAATTTCTTCATTTTTATTTCCTGGCTCAATCTCTAAAATATCTATATCTGACTCTTTACAGAAAAGGTCTGTGATAACCCAGTTGATGTCATCAGTTTCCAAATCATTTTGCCTCTTAAGTCACTAAGATTTTTTTTTTTTTTTGAGACTAGGTCTCGCTATTTTTGCCCATGAAACTGCAGGCTCTCGTTGCCCAGGGTACCACAGACTCAAGCAATCCCCAGCCTCAGCTTCCCAACACTAAGATTATCTTGACCACCTCTCCTTCTAACAATTCCCCTTGTCACTGGCAAGGTCTTCTCATTTTAAAATCATCATTTAAAGGGGGATTTCCTTCCTCTTACTATTCTTTAAAGATTATTTTAAGAGAATATATATCACACTATTACATTGTTCTGTAATAACAACTGGAAGGATGATGAAAAATTAGCTGCCCAAGAAAAAACCAATGACAGAAGACCCTTGTGGCAGAGGGCAGGGAAGGCAACATCATAGAAGGGGAATAAGGCTCTAGTCTCTTAGTCGTTTGAAAGCTACATGAAAGAAAGTAGCACACAGGCTCCTACTTAATCCCTCTGCACATTTTCAAGGGACATTCCTCCCCACCTGACAATTTGGGTTCACATGTCAGCAAAATTTGAAGCCATGGGACCTCATTATAAATAACAACCAACAAAGACTTAAAGCTTCATGGCTTTTACACACACACACACACACACACACACACACACACACACCCTCACTCTGAGTTTCCCAGTCCACCAAGGAGTGATGATGCCAGGCCTCAGGGAGCATCTCCTAAAGTATCCACAATCTGGAAATGCATTACCTTTATGTTAGGCGATGACACGGGATTAACGGTTTTGATCATCACAAAATAGTGCTGGCGCCTGCCCACTGCCCTTCTTCTGGAAGGCAACCCAGCATGTATTCGCTCTGCCTGCATGTTAATTCAAGGAAAGAAATCCTTTTCAAAGTAGGCACAGAGGATAGAGAAAAAAGCCCCACCATGCACACCCATGCACACTTGAGTGGGGGCCACTTGCTCCTGGTTGCTAAGCATTTGAGGAGTAGGAATGTTTCGCTCTGTGAGGCATCTCTGAGCAGTCGTAACTTGCTGGAGGGGAAAATATCTTGCTATTAAAAAGAGAGAGAGAGCCAGTATGCATTGTCATTCAGAATCTAAAATGGTGGCGCCGCTATGGGAAACAGAATGGAGGTTCCTTGAAAAAATGAAAACAACATTGCTGTGTTCTTGCCATTCATTTCTGAGTACATACCCAAAAAGAATCAAAAGAATTATTTTGAAGAGATATTTGTACCTCCATGTTCCTAGCAGCATTATTCACACCAACCAAAATGTAGATGCAGCATAAGGGTCTACCAAAGCAGGAATGGACAAACCAAATGTGGTAGCTACATGCCATGGAGCCTTAAAAATGCAGTTAAATCTGAAAAATACAAAAAGGAAATTCTGTCTCACACTTTAACGTGGATGAATCTAAAGACATTAAGCTAGGTGGAATAAACCAGTAATAGAAAGAGAAATACTTATGATTATACTTATGGTATCTGGAGGAGTCAATTCATGAAGACAGAAAATAGAAGGGTCATTTCTTGAGTATTGGGACAAGGAGGACATAGGGAATAGTTGTTTAATGGGTACAGAGTTTCAGTTTTAAAGAAAAAGATGTCTAAAGGTTGATTGCATAATAGCATGACTGTTCTCACCACCGCTAACTACAGGTAAAAATAATTTAGATGGCAAATTTTGTTTCGTGTTTTACTATAATTTCTATCTGTATCTACATGTGCTACCTACATCTCCTTATTTGAAGGAAAAATGAGTTGGGAAGGTTCCACAAAGAGATAAGAAGGTGCCAGGCAGTTCTGAAAGTCTGCATGGCATTTGCTTTTTCTGGAGGCATACAAACTTAAAAGGTAAGGAACTGAATTTACATGGGAAATATAAATGGTTCCAGGAAGTTGATTCTCAGCAGGACTGTGTATATCTGGCATAATCTTAGAAAGACTGATTGCTACATAACAGGATGTGTATGCAGTGGGTATGGGAATTCTTTCTACTGATTTCTGCCTCCTTGGAAATCACTTGTAGAATCTCTGAATATATACTTTGAGATTTGAGTTCATGGAGTCTCCTCTCGATAGGGAGAGCATAATTAGAAGATGCAGCCCCTCTCTGGAGTTGATGAACTGTTTAGGGATAAGATTTCTTTTCTTCATTTGTTTAAAGAATATCAATAGATATGTCTTTCAGGCACCAAGTTGGGTTCCATTCAGTTCTTGGGATCTGCAATGAGTAAAACAGATCCCCCGCCCCTGTGGGTACTTGGTAGCAGAGGGAAACAGACAATAGACAAGCAAGTTAAAATATGGTGTGTTCAATGGAGATGGGTGTTATGGGGAAAAATCAAGTGTTGGGTAAGAAGGCTAAGATCAGACCAGGTCTGCTGGTCTGATATGACCTGGACAACTGGAACAGGATGTTCCAGAAAGATCCTGGAAGCCAGTGTGACTGTAGTACCATGTGAGCGAGAGAGAGAGAGAGATGAGCTCTGAGAGGTTTGTAAGGGGTCCGGTGCTAGTAAAGTCTTTTTGGCCATTGTAAGTCATTGAGTTTTTACTCTGTGAGAGGTGGTGAGCTGGTGGTAGATATTAAGCAAAATGACATAACCTGATTTGTCTTTCAAAAGGCTGATACTGACTGGTATCTTGAAAAATAAAGATGGGGGCATAACAGGCAATGGTAAGGAGAGCAGTTAGGAGTCAACAGCAATAATCCAGAAGATAATTGTGGAGACCTTACAGAATCTGGTGCTGATTGAACTATGGCAGTGAGGGAATAGGGGAATTTGCCAGGGGTGAGTCCATGGCTTTGGGACAAGCACCTGGAGGGATGATGTGTTTCTTGACTGAGAAGGGAAAAGCTGCTAGAGGAGTCAGCTTGGGAATGGGGATAGTGCAACCAAAATGGGGAATCTGGAGTCCAATCTAGGACTGTTAAGTTTAGAGTATAGATATAAATAGTGGGTGACTTCATGCACTCCCACTCCAAGTGCTGCGAACAGTGGGCCTTCAGAAGATAGCTACTGAACTGTTGATCATAAAGTAGCATCTACCTAGGCAGATGTGATTTGTAGGTTTAGCACCAGCTTACAGGGCTTGAGCTATGTAACCTCCATGGGCTGGGCTACCACCCAGGAGTTCAAAATTTGCTATCAGTAATTCACAAATTTTGAAGGTCAATAAAAGACAGTTCAGAGGGAAATGGCTGAAGAATCTGGGCAAGTTTCTAGGAGCCGAATATTTGAGAGACTCTAGCAACCCATCTTGGAAGCACGGTTAGGATAAACATAATCGTTATGGAAACGCACCTATGAATTCTCCCATTTCACACAGTTCCTGCACTGGGTGCTATATTTACTAAATTCAGAGGCTTGCATTTCTGGTCCTTTGGCTCCATGCCTGTATATATCCATAGAACCTTGGCAGGAAGAGACTTAAAGAGGTTTTGGAGCTGTCCTTTTACTAGAAGGCAGGCAAGGGGTCAATCCCATTCCTAAATTCCCTTCTTTTCCCCTCTCTCCTAGGGGATTTATCAGTCACCCAGTCATGTAGTCAAGAGCTAGCAATCAGCACATTCATCTTTATTTTAACTCAAATCCCACAGCGATGTCATCAATTACTTCTCTTTATTCTAATCTTAGGAGAAATTGTTCTGTAATAATTTCTGTGAGATAGACTTTCATATCTTGAGAAATCTCTAGAAGGACATATCAACATGCCAACAACTCCCCCCCCAACCCCAATGCTACACCAGTCAGCCAAATATTTGTATTCCAACCAGGCACTTGAGTCAAATGATATATCTTAAGCCAACAAGAGGGGAAGTGTGTTCTGAGTGGTGAAGAGGCCAGTATGTCTGTGAATTAAGATGTGAAATGCCAGGGCACGTGGCCTCCAGCTGTTGAACTTGAATTCCTCTTTGAATGTGGCACCCAGGGCGGAGGGCCCTTTTCAGAGTCGTCTATGTAATTCTCTCTCCTAAAACCTGCCAATGCCCAGTGGTTACATCCTCATCCTGACTTGGCCACCGTCTTGGGCAAAGGAGAGCAGGTGCTGGTGTGAATTCTCCTCAAGTAGCCCCTTGAGGCGGGTGGGGATCGAGTCAGTGAGGGAAGAAGCTGAAATAAAGCCTCCCATCCCCCAGCTCTGCTTCCTGCCAGCAGACAGCTGTTTCAGTCTCTTCTGGCTGCTGCTAATGGAAACAGCGCTTGGGATCGTCTAAAGATACTTAATACGGGGTAGCTTGGAGAAGCCACTTTCTTTGGAGATTTGCTTCAAGCAAAGCACTTGGATTTGTTACCCTTGCTGTGAAATTTTCACCTCCAGCAACCTGAGCGTGAATGACCTATTTTGAACGTGACAGCCGATTACACTTGGGTGGTGTGAATAATTTATTAGGTGCCAGAGCTCCGTGATGATGCAGTGATATTCCGCCAGCCTGGCCCTGCCTGGTTAATTATGGAGGTTGACAGCGCTCTGTCCCCTTGTCACAGCTCCCGGGGAAGCTGCCGGGGGAGGGACAGTGTGTGAGCAGAGAAGGAAAGAGGGAAAACGGGGCCAGACCTGGTTCCCTTGACCAAAGAAGGCTTTGTGGGTTGTGCAGGCTGTACAGCCGGGCTCAGATTTCCGTTTTCTACTCTGTGGAGTGAAACCATGTGGCCCACAGGGATTGATCTTGTATCCTGTCTCCCAATTTTGCCTAAAATGTATGTTAACAGAGGGAGATTCAGACTGTGAACCAGTGACTGAGGAAGAAAGATGTGCTAGATCTTGAAACCAGCAAGGAATCCAATGGTTTCCTGGGCTGACAGAGGAGGCTATGTGTCTTTTAAACTTGTAGCCACGTCATGGCCCAAGAGAGGAGTTGTAGCTCTGGGGAGGAATAGGAAAAGAAGTCCGCAGCCCAGAGCAATGGCAGGCCTGGCTTCAGGACTAATCCTGCTGTGTCTCATGACTAGGAGATCCTCCCTGGCTTTGCATTAGCTGTGACAGCTCAGTTGACCTCACCTGCTCCAGATGTGACTGGGACTCCATGATAATGTCTGTGAAGATCACAAAGATTAACAGGCAGATTTAAGCACTTTGACTCTGAGCCCTTCATTGCTCCTAAAATCAACTTTGTAAATTTGGGAAGGACTGACCTCTGGAAGAATGCTTGCATGCTCAGGGATCAGGGGAGGCAGAAAGAAGGAAAAGAAAAGAACAGGATTATATGAGACCACATCTCTAACCTGAAACCGAAAGGCAAATAAAAATACTTAAAGAAATGATCTAAAGAAGATTATCTTGAAAATACAAATGATTAAATAAAAGCAGATTTCTTTACCACCTATCCAAGGGCAATGATCCACCTGTATCAGTCTGAGCACAGTTAGGAAACTGATGGCTCACTCCAGTTAGAATAATTCATTTACATACAGACAACTCCTAAATGGGGTGGGGGGAGAAGAAGTATGGGGTACACAGAGGTGATATCACAGGCATAAATCAAGAAATTCCTCATTTATTCTCTCCTCTTTTTCTGATCTCCTGTTGGGTCTTCCCATTGGCCAAACCCAAACAGATATTACAGGGAGGGCAAGTTTTGATTTTGATTGGTTCTTCCATGGTTCCCCTTAGCAGAGAAAGTAAGAGACAGAGACAGAGAGAGAGAGAGAAAGAGAGAGAACAAGAAGGGGAAATGTGGAATAACACATAAACCAGGGACACAATAGAGATAAATCACCTCAGAGAACCTTACAGACAAATCAGTTCTCTTTCCATAAATCATACAGCATTGTAAATCAATGGATAAATACATTGTATTTTAAAATTTTTATTTGTATAAATACCCAATAAATATTGCAATAAATAATCAATAAAGTAAATAAGCAAGTAAATTTACTTAATTAAATGGGTGCATTTTAAAGCTTGCAAATTATTCTCCACTAAAGTTGTTTTGAATAACAAACAGATTTTTACACTTCCCCTTCCCCTTCGCTTCCATTATAAAGCGAAATCAATTTAGAATCTACTAACAAGCCTTCATGCCAGGTGCTTAGCATGGTGTTTGCACATTTATACTGACTGTTTCCTATCATGTCCACGTTCATAACCATTTTGATATCTGTGCAATAATATTTATTGTATACCACTTGCCTTAGGTTCATAGCTATAGGAATTTGTGGAGTGAACATTCTGCCCTATTGTTTGTTCTAGAACAGCTTTTCCTCATGTGTCTGAGGGCCCTGGGGGGTCCTCAAAATTCTTTCATGGGTGCCCAGTGTCTTTGATCATTTTGTAATTTTTTTAACTTAAAAATATTTTTTAAAATGTAAGGAGTCTAGTCTAGACTTATGTCCTATCATAAACATGCTATTTTTGTTACATGAAAGATAAAAAATGTTTGCTCCAGGTTATGTTATTGTATAAATGGGACCCAAAGACTCAATATTTGGGAACTTGTGGCCTAACTGGTATCATTCTGCATTTCATGCAGAAAACAACCTCTACATATAAGGCATGAGAAATCTAGTCTCAAGTTTGTGGACGCGGAGGATTATTTGCTGCTATTAAGGCCTATTTTATTTCCCACCAGCTTAGAACATTTTTGGACTATGTTCTCCCCATGAATTCCCTTCATGGAAGCAAGGGGCTAGAAGTGGGGTCTAGGATTTGGGATAATTGCCAGGGCACATGCCAAACTTCAGCATCCCAAAGACATTCCTGGCTGGGACACACGAGGGTACTAGCCAAATATATTTCTGTGCAAGCAGATATGTATGACAATGGTTAGGAAACAGCAATCTGAAATGTCTGCTCCCTAAAGGGCCTTATCATCGGCACCAGATATGGGCAAAGGAAAATGGGGTCTTGCTCTTGGCAGTGCCAAAAGCAGTGCATGAGACTCAGCTGTCACTTGTCAGGCTGAAACACACGTCTGCAGGTGCAGCGCTCATGCCAGTAAATGCAGGCCTGCTGTGCTGTTTTTCCAAGAGAAAAGGTGGCAAAGACTGGAGGGATGTCGTAGGTACTCAATCCTCCTTTCATCAACACTCACTGACTATTCCCTGCACTCCTTAAATGTTAAGATTCTGTACTAAGCTTATTCCCAACAGCAAGGAACTTAGAAACTGATGAGAAGTGTATCAAATATGAGGGAGAGAAGGCAGGAACGTGGCTGGGTCTGTGTCTCACAGGACTCAAGCAGAGTTAGGGAGGTAGGAGCAAGGAAGGTCTCATGGTGGAGGAAATGTTTGATCAGAGCTTGAGAAGCCAGGCAGGATTTGAAAAAGCAATCATCAGAAAAAGTGACGGATTATTGTCAGTGGGGAATTTCCAGGCAGTGGAAATGACCTGAGCAAATAGACAGAAGTAGGAAGTGTCCAAAGGGAGCCAGGTGGCCAGTTGCTTATTGGACAGCTGAGGACACTGAGAACACCAGATTTGCCCTGAGTTTTCTACCTACCACACAAATAAAACACAACTGTCTCAATACTGAGTCCAAGCTATGACCTGGACTGTGAGCAGAGTAGAAAGAGGCAGCATCCAGGACCTGCTTTGTGGGCATTTGAGGTGCAAATGAGAGTCACATGGCGGTACCCACATGGCTGGGCACTTGCTTGGTTCTTATTCAAGCCAACATATCCCAAAGTGTGTCCGAGACCACTGAGCCAGAACCATCCGAGTGCTGTTTAAGATGACTGAATTAGAATGGGAGAGGTGGGCGACTGGAGAAAGTGCATTTTTAAACTACTTTCCAGGGTGATTCTCATGCACTTCATACATTAGACAGTTAAAAATAAAGCAAAATAGAGATATATTGGTCAGTGCAGCAAATGACACTTTTAAGTAGATGAGTGCCAGTTTGGGGTGGAAAAAGAGAGAGTACACAGTATGAGAAGAGAATTTGGGGAGCTTGGAATGGTAGCAAGCCATGCCACACTCTAGCTAGGCATTTGGGGGGCCTCACGCCTATCTAAGGAGGAACAGAAGGCACTCAGAGTCTGACTGTTAGATCTGCAAGCCACATTTTTCTGCACGTTTTTCTGAATTTTCTGCGTCATAGTTTTGAGGAGACACTAGATCTCAGGTGTATGTGGCTACTTCCATCCAAGACTAGTCACCAAGACCAAGAGTGGAAGTCCCTGCAGCCTCATCGGCAGGAAGAATGTGTAAAAGAAATGTAGATGACCAAAGGTGACTGAATGTCACCAAAATTTCAAGGCCTTCTTAAGAGTTTGAGCTTTGCTTCCTGGTGGCCACAGGTCTGAGTTCTCTGTTAAATACCTGCAGCTCTAAGTCAGAAAACTCACTTTGGATTTTGGATGCTTTTCTGCTTTCTTCTGAGTTGTGTATTTTCTAAGATTGGTGGGTGGCCACAATAACCATCACACTGGCTTGGCCAATGCCATTCCCTAACCAAAAAGTCTTTATAAACACCTATGAAATAAAAAAAAAAAAGATATAATTCACAGACATTTTGAGTTCAGCTCAAGTTCAAAGACCCTGTTTTATGTTTTATCCAAAAATAATCACAGTTCCCATAGCACCCATAGTACTTCCTCTTTCATAACACCCACCTAACTTATTTGTGGCTGTCCTCACTCAGGGGCAGGTGGGCCTGCCTGAAAGCTTCCACAACCTTCACGTTTCCCTCCAAGCCTCCTGCCCTGGGCAGACTACCTAGCACCTGAGTTGAAATGATAGCTATCATTTGAACTCAGGAGTATTTTCAATTAAGATTGTCACATGGTAGGGGGGAAGGGGTAACTTGTTTTAAAATGTTTCTTCTTTGGAAGGAACTCTTTCTTTTCACTGGTAGTGTGAAGACCATTGGACTAAACACCAGGTGATCTTAGTTTCAGTGCGGACTCTTGATTTGGTTATATGGCAACATTGGGCAAAGCATTTAACTTCCCTGGGACTGGACCAGACAATTCAGTAAGGAGTGTAATTGTGTAGACTCATGATGTCAGGCCTCTTCTCATGCAGGCACTTGGACTCTAGAAAGGGTCCATGCTAGGATTTTATAGATTTTATTCTATAAGAATCAGGAGCCAACGCAAGCTTGTATGCAGAAGAGTGACCACAAAGTATTATGTACTTTACAAGATTACTCTTTCTGTCATCTATTGTCACGTGAAAATTTATCACAAATTTAATACATTTAAATGTAGCCATTTAAAATAATGCATACTTCTTTGAATGGGGTCCTTGGGTCAGGTTACCTAAAAGCAAGGTTAGCTTCAGATTTCTCCCAAGGCTACAAATAAGGTATCATTCAGGGCCAGAGTCTCATCATAAGGCTAAAATGAGGAAAGATCCACTTTCAAGCTGACCTGGTCATCAGCAGGATTCAGTGGTTTTGGATGAAGGGAGGGCCCAAGCTCCTCATCATAAGGGCTTCTCCAACAAGGCAACTTGCTTCATGAAGCCAAGGAATCAACCGAGAGAAAGCACAATATCCTTTAATCTAATCAACCGGTAATCTCCTCACATAGTCTATTGCTTAGACCAGTTCACACTCATGGAGAAGGGATTATATCAGAGTGTGAATATCAGGAGGCAGAGATCTTTGAGGACCAGCTTAAATTTAGCATCCAGGGTGGAGATAAGATGTAAAGGATATTAGAGAAAGATGATGGTAGTCAAGCTGGAGACATACCCAATAAAGGGAAGTCTATCAGAGACAAATCGGTAGCTTTTGTTGACGATTTGAGTGTGGGAAGTAAAGGAAAGAGTCAGCATTGGCTTCAGATTTAAACCCTCTGGTCACTGTGTGCATGTTGGTGCCATTTATTTTAATGAGATGGTTAAATATAGAGGAGGATCGGGTTTGGGGTATATGGGAGAGAATTGAGAATGGACCTGCCAGAAATTAACTGGAATTTTTATATGGGTACTTAGGTATCTGAGTTCAGAAGAGAGTTCTGTTGGAAATGTAGATCTGGGAACCTTTGGCATATGAACATTGTAAAGAGCTGGGTGCAGGGTAACGAGAAAGAACAAATGAGAGAGATTAACACAGTCAAAGACTGCGGGCTATTAAGAGCATACCTGGTAGCAACTTTAAGGTAAATTACTAGGCCTTTTATAGGGTGTAGGCAAGGGGGAAAAAGGTGCCCAAGAGAATGTTTTATGACTAATTAACTAAGGAAGACTAATAGCTAAGGTAATACAATGTAGGTAAAACATTAGTTTTTGTGAGATAATGATGGGCAGGGTGTTTACCTATACATTGTTGGTAACTTTTAAGGAATGTTTTTTTAAGGTAATATTGGGGGAATGGAGAAGCTGCTTTTTGCTCTCCGGACATTTGTCATGTTAGCTCTGTCTTCAGTGTTTTGAAACCAGATAAGATAGTAAAATGAAGTTTTTTTTTTATTTTATAGTCATGAGTCCTGTCTGGTCTCAGCTGGCAGCCTCTGACAAACATGATGCAAAACCCTGAAAGAATGGATGAGGCAACAATAAGGCAGAAATTAAAAGTCCATCCAAAATATTTATTTTCACATCCTACCAATGACTCCAACTAACCCTATATAGGGGTTACCTTTAGAACTGTCTTCCCTTTTACTTGCCCCAAATCTCTTTTTAAGGGGAGTATCCAGGTTCCATTCTCTTCCTTCTGCTGATTTTGCTCATTTGGAGAACGGAAGGCCAAGAGAGAATCATTTGACTTAGAATCCTACTTTGACTTGTCATCTATTTTACCATTGTCTTAAACAACACCATTCAAATCCCACACCATTAATCGTTTCATCTCCATTCAGCTTGTAAAATCTTTGATAGGGAAGGGAGTGTGCCTTTTTCTTTTCCCTGATCTTCCTCCGTTCCCCGTAGACACTGGTTGTATGAATGGGTGTTTCATGACCATCTAGTGATTCCAAGAGGCAAAGTGGTGTTTAGGAGATTTTTGATAGTGTAGATTCCCTGCCATCCATGGAGTTTATTTAGCCTGGAAAGTTCTGGTGAGTAAAAGGAAGTGAGGATGGAGACTGGAAATAGTGTAACCCTGGAGACCTGGCTTCAGCTGTCAGTGGGCATTTAACAAGGATTAACTGGAAGACCCATGACAGAAAGGCTACCACAGACCATGTTCTGAAGGTACCTGAACACAGGTTTTGCCTCTGTATCTAAAGTTAATTGTGCCGCTTTGGACTAGTGACTTGAACTCTCTTGAACCCTGTTTTTCCCATTCACAAAATGGTAGTAACAACTGGAGCCTAGAAGAAGTAAGTCTAAACATGGGGCTGTCTAGTCTTGTGAAAATTGACTCAGGTCAGGGCAACAAGTTAGGGATTCGTGTGCTAACCAGAATAGCTGTATCAAACACATATGAAGAATAATTTGCTAGGTGATCTGGAATGTTCACGTCATGTGATCACATTTTCTTTTCCAAAGGATGTTTACATGTTTACAAAATAGAAACTATTTCCTAACGTGCTAGAAGGGCAGAGGGTAGCAGGTGTCTGGAAAAATTCAGTGTTATGAAGGACTCTGAATGTCAAGGTGTTATTCAGGTTGCCTTTTCTGGTCTTGAGAAATCAGTGACAGGTGTCTGCTCTTGGGTTTCCTTTCATGGACTGAGCTCACTCTGTGCCTGTTGTATTGTAGATGGATTAGGATGTGGCTGACTAGGATGCAGTCGTCTGATCGCAATTGGACTTGGGTCTTTCAAATGCAGACACAGATTCCTAGGATGTTCCCTGTGTGAGATATGTCTAAGCTTACTGATTTTTATTAATTCCTTTATGAAGCTATTGGCTCATAAGTTGGAGAAGAGGGAGGAAATGCAGCGGGCAGTACCATTCTATTAACGTGTTTTGAATACACCGCTTGGTCAGTGTGAAGGAAACTGAGGTAGAGCAAGGATACCCAGTTTAAGGAAGGAGGCCTTGTTTCTGGGACCTTGTGGACACAAAATCCCATTCAATTTCTATTTTAAGATTCTTTGTTTTTGCTCATGAAACAGAGCCATACGTCTCTAAAGTTTTACGAGTAGTCTTAAGTCCACCAAAACAACACCACCAATAATAAAAACAACTGTGTTTCTTCACACTTAAGGTCTCTCTGCTCAACAAGTCCTAGGGGGATGCCCACACAGAGCAGCCATCCCCAGGGGAGTTTCTTAAACCAACTCATGCCGTGGACAACCAACACACACACACACACACACACACCACACACACACCCCAACCCCCCCACACACACACTTGCACGCACTCTCTCAGGCACGCACGCACACACGCGAAACTTGTGTTGTTTGCAGTGCACAGCCTCTATTGCTATCCCCCGAGGTTGGCTTGTCTGCCGGGTCCAGCTTTCCTGCCCTTGCCCTCCGATGCACTCAACCCACCCGCCTCGCTCTCCCGCGCGGATTCGGAAGTCGCGGCCCCAACCAGGGCAAAGGAGCCTGGCGTGCTGGCGAACGGCTGCAGGCCGACCCCAAAGCGCAGCCTCGCGCCGTCGAACAGAAGTAACTGTCAAACAGCTGTCTCCCCAGCCCGCCCCTCCCTGCACCGTGACGCGGCCGTCTCGGCGGCCGCGCCCCCCGCTCCGCCCGCTCGCGCCGCCCCGCCCGACCCGCCGTGCACGCTCCGTACTCCGCCACCGTCGCGCGCGGCAGCCCCGCACCTTCGTCCCGCGCAGCCGCCGCCACGATCCGACCCTACGCCGGGGCCCGACGGTTCGGCCCTTTGTCCCTTTACCCAAGTGGGCGATCTCAGGCGGTCTGCAAAGTGGGAGGTGCGGGCAGCCTGTGGCGTTGCTGTGGCGAGGAGGCTTTAAATGCTGGAGATCCCCGGCGTCCCCTGTCATGACAAGAAGCCTTCGTCTTTAGGTATGTGCACCTTCTTATTTGCGCTCTTTTGCGTCTGACTTTGCCTCAACCGGGGTGATCTGTGTGTGCTCGGCTTTGATGGGCGCTGCAGCGTCAGGAGTGGTGGGGACCGTGGCGTCCCGGGCTTCCTCTGGCTGCGAGGGTCCGGGTGTCCGATGTCCTCCGCGGACATGCCAAGTTGCCGAACGAAAGGGGCACAGGTACTTTTGCAGGCAAAATTAAGGATGCCCGGGAAAGTACAGGGCTGGTAAGGAGCCCGCACAGTGCCCGGGGCTGAGGCATTTTTCTGGGGCGCGGGCGCTCGTGACGGTGCCCTGGGCGGAGATGGGGTCTTGGGGTATACGAGTGCCCTGAGCTTGGGCGTCCTAGGTGGCCCGCCAACGTCAAACGATTTCCCGTACTCTCGACGCCTTTGGGGAGTCCTGCTCAAGGCTGGGATCGAGGTCTCCGGTGTGTGAACTTGCGCTCAGACTGCTCACATTGAGCCTGACTGTGAAGCTGCCTCTTCGCGGCGGGGTCTGCTGAATTCCAAATTGGAATCGGGAGGAAGGGCAAGGAGAAATGTGCTGCCTCGATGCCGACCTGTGTCTGGCGAAATGGGGGAGGGGCGATGCACCTGAGAACAGGAGCATCCTGCAAGTTTTCGTGGCTCGGAAGGCATCTGGAGAAGGGAAGGATTTGCAAATCAGTTTGCGCGAGACTATAACCGGATATCCCCCCACCCGGGGCTGGGGGATGGTGGGGAACCGATAAGGAACCTCGATTTAGAAGAGAGTGGGTGCTATTTGAAATTAGATCAGCAGAAGCCATCAGAGGCTAAGGTGGCAGGAGCCCCGTGCAAGTCCCCGGTGCGAAGTGACAGCTGCCTCTGGAGCGAGAGAGCAAGTAAAAAAAAAAAAACCCGCAGATTCTACTGGGGGAGGGGATGGTGAAGGAAGCAAGAAGGGAGATTGGCAGCATCAAAGGTTCTTATCCCTGGCCACACCTACACGTTGCTTGAATCACTGAGAGGCAATGTTTAAGCTTGTTTGGGGGAAGTAACAATCACAGTCAAGACTGTCCTAGCAGCTTCTTGGAGCTCTCTGCTCCCCTACCGTTCACATTCATGCACGTGGTTGAAGTTCTCAGACTGTGGGCAATCATTTACCCCATTGCCAAAGAGATCGCACTTGAACCCTTGACACCAGACTGGGCGCTCCTATACAGGGACATTTGCCCCTTTGTTATTTGCCATATAATAATCTCCTCCTTCATCTCTTCTCTTAGGATTCTCTAGCTCTAGGTATCATCCTCTCCTTCTACCCCATTTCAGTATTTCTGTTTGCCTATTTCCCCTCTTCCTCTTGCTCCTACAGTCTTTTTGGACCAACGTCTACATTTGTCCACTAACACCCACCATCTGCCTCCACGGGGTCTCTATCAAGCTGTTTTAACTGCTGTTACAAGCAGGGGGGTATCAGCTGTGAACCTTCCAAGAACCAGCAGCAGCAGACTACTCTCCAGGGGCTAATTAGGAAGCAACCAGTATCTCTTCTTAGGAACACATTGCAGGGGTGTGTCTCCGAGGGCCTATGGCAGCTAGAAGAAAGGGTCCCTCTTTACCATTTCCTCCCCATCCACTCCCTGTACTCCTCTGCTCCGTCACTGAGATACTCCCAAATCATGACTCTTCCCAGCAGGGTATTGAATTTGTCATTCCAAAGTCTCCTGTATCCGAATATCTGAAGCCTAACTGTTGAGATTCTGTTTTGTCAAAATACAGTGTATATGATGTTTTTCTAAATGGCCCCTAACCGTGTGGCTTCTCTTTTCCCCTGACAAGCCAGGTTTGGGCATTGATTCCTTTATCTTCATTGCAAACAAATACCAAAGCAAAGCAAGGAAAAACTGAAAGCCCAGACTAGGCACCCACATAGAATTATGAGTACGCAAACACAAATTCCAAAACTGACTCGTCTTTGTTTTGTTGGTTGCAGAGTAAAATGATTTTCAGTAGAGAAGGGACTGGTCCCTTTCAGAGGTCACCTAAGGGGCTAGGGAAGAGATATTTATGGTACAGATGCTGACAGCTAAACTCACATGGAGATTCCGCTTTTTAGCAACGGAGTACATTGACTTGGGGTCCTGCCAATGCCTGCCGGGTGCCAGGTGTCCTACCCTAAATCTGAGGTCGTTGAAAAGGAAGCATCTCTACTCTGGTCAAAACCATAGCCCTCCGGTGTTACCAACTTCATTCCCCCTTCTGAATATAACCTGTTATAATATAATATAATCTGCTGTATTTTGGGGTTAATTCACAGATTAACTCCCCACTCAGTGTCAGGAGACTAAAACTCAGACAAAGGCAGCAGTGGAGGGAGAGCTGTGCAGCTCACATTGTTCATATAAAATGAGCAGATCGTCTAATGCATCCCTTGGGTTGAAGAGTTTGCAAATCATTGTTTTATTTTACTGTTCGCTGCATTCAGTGGGCTGGATCCGGAGAGGGTGTGGGGAAGATAAAAAGCTGTCTTGTTTTCATTCTGAAAAGAAGTCAGAAGTCTAAAGCCAGTTTTTGGCTTTCCTTGGGAGGAAGTGGTGGTAGAAGTGAAAGTCCATTTTCTTCACACAATGGGTGCTCCTCAGGGCAGTGGTAAATTTGACTTTCCAGTTGGGCTTCCTCCACCCTGGTAGCTGCAATCAGGGCTTGGTGCTTGCGAACGACTCCTTCACCAAGGTTATTTTCATCCGCCAAGTTGAGCTCCATGAGCAGGAGGAAATAGACAGCTTGTGTTTGTGGTCATTCAACCAGAAAGGAATACCAGCTGAAAACAGACAATGGCATGAGGGAATTGGGGCTGAGGGCGAGGAGAGGGGGGCCAGATCAGCCAGTGGCACCTAATTGGTTCCCCGAAGGCTGTCCTAACGGTGGAATGGTGTCTTGAGGCCGTTGTCATGTAAACACCCACGATGTGGATTATTAGAAAGGTCTGTTCAGGAAAGGAAAACAATTATGAGTATGAACCTTTTCTTGTGGGAGGAACTTGGCCTTCATTTCTCTCTGCTTTGGAAACCCTAACCTTGTAGGTACTTTCTTGACACATTTTCCCCCAGCAAATGAAGGGGACACATAAGAAGTCCTCGAGCTTGTACATGTACCTTGAATGAATTTTATTAAAACACCCACATGTCCACTTCCCCTTGGAGAGTTTCCTCTCCAGGCCACCAGGTTCTTCTCTGAGTTATGGCCAAGGTTTTTTTGGACACTGAATACTTCA
The DNA here is from genome assembly GCA_004024945.1 of Uropsilus gracilis. Lineage (NCBI taxonomy): Eukaryota > Metazoa > Chordata > Mammalia > Eulipotyphla > Talpidae > Uropsilus > Uropsilus gracilis. The sequence goes on along the minus strand of PVHY01001500.1, from coordinate 24,184 downwards.
TCCCATTTTGTTTGGAAATATTCCCTCAAAATAATAGATGTTTTCTTCGAGTGAGGCTGGAGGTAGAGAAAGATAAGAGACCCCATGCTGAGGGATTCCCTCAAAGGAAACCCCAGACACCATTACGAAAAGAAGCCGCTCCAATTAATTTTCTGTTTACTGCTGCCATGATGAGTACTGTGTGGTGATGAATATTTTCACATGTTCATTACACTAATTAAAAAGGAAATGAGATTTTTTTAATAGCAAAAACAAACAAGCTATAGCATTTCTATGCTGCATTCTGTAAGATCAAAGCAATCTCTTTGCCACCCCAATGAGGGAAGATACTTCCACTGGGAAGATGGTTTTCAGACTACTTAGCATTCTAAAAAATAGTAAGGTGATTAATAATCATGCTTATTTCTGAGATGGATTTGAAGTCCAAGTCTGTGGTACTGTGTAATTTAGGGGAATACAACTTCATTTTTTAATCCAATTTATAGAGCATCTATTCTGAGATCTAGTGAAAGTTAAGCTATTCATTTAATATGAAAATAAGAGATATTGATTATACCTTCCAGGAAGTGCACAGTCTGGGATAGAAGTAGGAGTAACACAACCATGTTGTATTGTGTGTGAGCCATACATCTTGGCTTGCTGTATAGACATCTGTGATTGCAAAAGAATTATGAAGAACACCTCCTCTTACTCAGAAGTCTTCTGGTTTGACCAGAAATTTCATGGTCGCCCTAGAAATAAAGGCCATGGAAGGACAATGGAAGAGAAAACAGGCTGTGTTTGGAGTAGTCATGGAAGATTTCATTCATATGTCTGCCATAAAATTACAGAAAAATGGAATGAGAAAGGGAAGACTTACCAGACAGGGAGACCAGGCAGTGTGTGAATTCCCTAAGGGCACACAGGGTCTGTCATGTTCCTTGTTGTATTCTTAGTGCTCGCATGCTGCCTGGCAAATAGGCAGCAAATACTCGCTATCTGCTTGTGACCTAAATTTAAAGCTGAAGGTAGCAAAGTTCAAGACAGTGAAGAGGTATGCCTAGCAAGGCAAGTCAGGAGGGAACGATTGTGAAATATAGCTATTAATAATGCTGCTGCTTAAAAGGGTTGGCAATGACCAGGCCCAAAACAAAGTATCTGCAGAAAAATGTGCCTTGTAACTTGTGTGTGTCACTTATCTTTTGGGTTTGCTGCTATTGGCTTTCATCTGTAGCCTTGGAAGAGATCTTTTCCTTCTCAAGTCAATTGTTCAGGAAGGAACTGAACACACAAAGACTCTATTCTCTTCAAACTTGTCTCCTTCTGCCCTTGTCCTCTAGAAGGACTTTTGGAAGGAAGGTAAGGGCAAGAGGCAGGGAGGGTACCTTACACATTTGTTCAAAAGCCATGCAGTTGAACACAAATAGCACACGATTTTTTTTTCTTCTCCTAATAGGAATAAATGCAAAGTGACAGTTTCCTGGAGCTAGTTCAACTCCCAAAAGCTTATTCTCAATATAGCATTTGATTTCCCCACTTTTTGCTGCATATGAAGGCATGCAGTGACCTGGTCTTGGCCCTAACTGTGACAGTCTATATTCTGATTAATGTGATACACAGGTGCCCCGTTACTATGTGTGGATTCCAGGTTAGCTACTGTAAATGAAGGTTCCAGGAGAACTACCAGCTTGTAGTTCTTGAGTGGTAGCACCATACTTTTAATTTATAAGGATTATTAATTAATTGCATTTTAGTCACTTAAAAATTATGCATCTCTTGCCCCAAGGTCTAATTTAATGTTGCCTTATTGGCACTTCACCCTCAGAAATAAGGGGTGTTTTGAAAAGAGAGAGATAGAAACACACAGGGGTATAGGATTGAGACTATGCATTGGTTACAGACAACAGAATCCACTCAGCAGAAAGGATATAAAATAAATGGCTTACAGGATTATTGAATCAGGATGACTGAGGGAACACATTCTAGGTTGGACTTTCCAATCTATTTCCAGCCCATTTCAAATGACTGTGAAAGGCATCTTGTAAAACTGGGCCACAAATGGGACCACTGCCTGACCAGTAGTCAAGAAGCTACCCACTGACTTCAGAAGCTACTACCGCTAGTCTGATGCTGTCGCTGCCCTTGTCAAGAAACAGCTAGCCAGGAAGTCACTACAGGAAAAAAAAAAAAAAGACATGCAAATCCCAAAAGTTATTAGCTGTGGCGACAATAGAAGATGCAGTATAGAAGTATAGCACAAGATAAGAGAGCCTATCCACCCATCACAGAGATATCCATGCCCTAATCCCTAGGGTCCATGAATGTATTTCTTTATATAGCAAAAGGGGCTTAACAGATATAATCAGGTCAAGCATGTTGAGATGATCCTGTATTGTCCAAGTGTGCGTCTAGTCTCATTACATTTTGCCTTAAAAACATACAGCCTTTCCCAGCTGTGGCCCCATGACTATGGAAGATGGGTCAGGGCGGTATAACCCTGTAGGCTTTGAAGTGGAGCAAGGGGCCACAAGAGAATGAATATGGGTAGCCTCTGGGAGCTGAAAAAAACAAGGAAATGGATTATCCCCTTAGTTCCAGAAGGGACACAACCACCTGATTTTAGCCCAATAAGACCCATCTTATACTTCTGACCTCTGAAGCTCTAAAATTAAATAAATAGATGTGTGTCAAATTAAACGCTCAACTCTGTAGTCGTTTGTCACTTCAGATATAGGAAATTGAAATGTACAGCCTCCCCATTGCTTTTGCCTTCAAATTTTGTGCAGATGTGTCAGGTGGTGACACCCGCATCACATGTGGAGTCCTGACTGCAAGGAATTCTGGGAAATGTTGCTGTCAGCTTTTCAGTGTGGGGACAGGAAGGCACCCTAGGAAGGGTTTAGAATGACTCTGAGTGCCAGTCACGTACATTCAGTGCAGCTGCCGCTGGAAGTCATGGGTGCCTTGGAGCCACGGGTGTATGTACAATGTTCCTGACCTGAGGGATGTGACATGTGCAGAACAGAAGTGGATGCTTGAGATTTTTGGGAAGTTTCACAAGCTTTGAGTCATTGAGGCCCACGAGGGTTGGGAAGAAAAGACATCATATTAGAAATTATTATCTGGTCTGTTTGCATGGTGGGGTTTAGGAAAGATTATATGTTAAATATTAGTATCAGGGGCTAATATTGGCTTTGTGTAGCTTAACTCTTACTATTTATAGTTAATCCTTATGGCAGTTTATATTTTCCAAAGATGACCCAAAGATTTTCTCACACCCCACATGCTTTTCCCACAAAGTGTCTCTGATACTCTTCCCACTCAGAAGTGAGGTCTGTTTCTGCCCCCTCAAAACCATGAATTTCTCAACCAAAAGAGGATGTGACTTCCAAGGTTACATCTAGAAGAATATCTCAACTTTGACCTTAGTGACTGGACCACTCACTCTAGAAGTCCCCGTTGCTAAGTAAGCTGTCTGACTCTCCTGAGGCTGCTATGTTGTGATGAAAACCCAAACTGCTCAACCACAGGGGGCAACCTGAGTCTACAAGAAAAGCGGAAGATGCCTGACAACTTCCTGGCTCCTTTAGTCACTACTGCTCCATGTTGGCCACCATCTGATTGCATGAGAGACTGAACCAGCACTGTGCAGCAATTTCCAATTACTAACTCATGGTGTCTTGGATCACCCCATTTGGGGAAAGAGTTGTCATATAGCAGTAAATAACTGGGTTGGTCCATACAGCAGATGCAGAGAAAAGGTCAATTAAAATCATATTCTTGGGTTGCTTCTATCAAGTCTGTTCACTACGTGGTAAATAAATGACAGCGGTCAGCAACAGAATAACTAAATCTAAAATCTATCTTATCTATCTCTTATGGAATATTGGCCTAAGAAACTCATGTTAAAATATGTAGCAAAAGCAACCTGTCACATATTTTAGTTGACTTGTTAGGAGGACTTAAGAGAATGGATTTGGTGACATGAACAAGGATTTTAAAATCTTTTTAAAGTAGAACTGTCTTTGTGCAGCTATTAAAAAAGAATGAAATCTGGCCTTTTGGACAAAATTTATGGACCTTGAGGGGCTGATAGCTAAGAGAAATAAGTCAAAGGGGAATGGCAGATCAGTGTGATATCATTCTTGTGTAGAAGATAAAAGAACAAAGGAAACAAGCAAACAAAGCTAAACAAAAACAGATCTCTAGATTCTGATAACAGAGGGCTGGTTACCTGATAGGAAGGAATTGGGGGGGGGGGGTTGATGGAACCATAGAGAATAAATGGATTGCATTTGATGGCAACTAGACTTTTGATTCATGCGATATTGATGTGAAAATGTAAAGTATACCTTACACTTACACAAACTTACACGGTATGATAAGTCAATGTTACCTCAATAAAACGGTATTCAATTAAGTGAGTGAGTAGAACTTTCTCAGTGGGGCAAATAGAGAGGCTACAAAACTTTATTTTGGATGGTATCCTCAAATTGAGGACCACTGAGAAAATGGAGTAACAGGATAGTCATGACATGACATATCTGAAGGGCAGATAGCGTGGGTAGCAACCCCTTTTTCCCAGCAGCCTGACTGTGTTTTTGTCTTTTTCTATCCCATTTTTTGTACACCCTCCTTCTTTCACACCTAAGTTTTATATCCCTGAGATTAAAGGTCAAGTTCAAGGGAACACACTATATTTTAAGTATGTAATATATTCAAGTATATCATAAGTTTAAGGTTATAGTGGTGTATTAGTCTAAGTACTAGCAATGTATTACTGCGGAATTTTGTAGTTTTCAACAGCTTTCACATCCATAGTCCCATCTGAACCACAGAACAACCATTTGATGGAGGTGGGACTAACATCAGTGTCTTAGTTTTACATATTACGAAAGAAAACAAAAGATTTAACTGGCTTGTCCAAGACTGTGGTGCTAGTATGTGAGAGAGGTTAATGATGAGCTGTTCTCACTTCTCATTTTGGGGCTCTCCACCCCAGGGTGTCTACTCACCTAGCCTTGGCAGTAAGAACAGCATAAGATGGAGAGCAGGAGGGGTGATGGCTTCTGCCTGCTTGCTATCTGTGATCACCAAATATGGCCTCTTTGAGGCCAGATTCATCGGGACCCTGATGTCTGACTATTTTCTCTCATTACCTGACTAAAGCTCTCAGTGTGATGTTGTATTTTGCAAATGGAAACCTGCCCCTGCGATAACATGAGAAATATCAGGAACTGTTCCCTTTTCAGACTCCCATGACATCCCTCCTCCCCCAACCCTCACCCCTCCCAGAGTTGCCCTTTGAGTTTTGTCAAAATGGTCTTTGGCTTAAAATAGGATAGACATGACACGTGATGTTTCTTTTTCAAGGGTTCTTGTTTTGGCTTTTTTTTTTTTTTTAAGATCCTCATTGTGCATGTAGGGAACATTAAGATATTTTCCAGATGTAGGATTTTTTTTCTTTTTTTGCTCCCTGATTATTGCAAAGTGGCTCTTTCCCCACTGATGGAAGAAAATAGCCCACAAAAGAAGCCGCTAAGGGACTATGTTAACTCAGAATGAGTTTGTGTGTGGATATCCTACTCTCAAGCTAGAAGTACTAAAGAACCCACATTGAGGGAGTGGGTAGTTTTCACTGAGGAAACTAGTCTCATTCTTTTACAATCTAATTGAGGGAAATAGACCCTCAATTAGACTTTGCTTGTAAATTCTACATACAATGAAAAGGAACTTCCCTGCGTCACCTCCCTTTAATAAATTATGTGATCCTGGATTCAGGTACAGAGGTCAAGACCCTCCTGGGCAAAAAGGAGTCTGGAGTTAGTGCAGTTTTTGAAAAATAAATGCAAATTATGAATTACAGGTGTGTGCACATATATCTTACATAGTCTATTGATATTAAACCCATTTTGTATAGTGGAATACCCAACCTAGATAAAAACATTTATATAATAACAAGAGTTATCATTTATTAGCACTTCCAATGGGCCAAACAATGTGTTCGTTTATTAAGTTTATTAAGTTAGTTTATTAAGCCCTGACTAGAACTTATAATTACTGTTATTTCCAGTTTACAGGTGAGAGGACCAAGACCCAGCAAAATTAGTAAGGGCAGAGCACAGCTCTGGCCAGTTCAACCTGGCCCATGTCTATAGCTGTAAAGACATCCACCTACTGCCCCCCCTCTGCCCCAGTGTGTATCCGCCAAGTCACTTGGCTGAGCAACTCAATTCTCAGACAGCCTTTGCTCATTTCAATGAGGCTCTCACTTGATATCAGGCATTAATGAGACTATGGGGACCATAAGACAATTTTGTTCACATTATTCAGTTGGAAAGTTCCTTATTCCAGCCAAGCAGGGTATCTGCAAAGGTACCTCTCATGAAAAATGGGTAAGCCAGGCATCCTAGTGGATGCCTTCTCTTTCTCATTGCAAAAGAGCTGTTCCTCACTTGTCTGGGAGACCTTAACAGCCTCCCTCAAAGTGGGAGCGGAGGGAGAATGCAGAATAATCAAACTTGAGGGAATAAAAAGGCATCATTTTTTTCTGTTGGATAAGGACCATTGTCTCACACATACTCACATGTAAAGTGTCCCTTGATCAATTTTGTCTTAATTACTGAATGTAGGAAAACAAGATCATTGTTAATTTATGCAGTTTTAATTTATGCATAGGTGAATTATACAGGATAATTACCTGCAGTTGGAGAAAAATGAACAGTGTCAGATCTATTTAATCCATGCATGGCTTACTCTTCTCTCTATCAGAAAAGATGTAAAGTGGTAACGGATGTGTGTGCTATGCAAGAGTGCATTGGTTTGTTAAACAGACATGCTTTTTTTCCTATTGATTTGCAGAAGCTTCCAGATTTGAACTGCTTCCCTTATTTGAATATAATTTCTGGAACAATAGCTTTGATTCACTGATTTAACTCCTGCTTTATCTATTGCCCATTTTTCAAATCAGGACTGAAAAAATTATCTTCTTGGGTCCTGTGTTAGCCCAAGTCTAATTTCTTCTAGGGGAATAATTCAAGGGGAATGATGATCGTTTCCCTTGTTACCAGTTGTGGGGGATTTATTGTAATATCACTAGTTTCCACAATGTCCCTGAACCTCTCTGACCCAGTGACTTCCAAAACCTGAAACTTAAACAAGCAGCTGGAACACATTAGGGGCCAACATATGGAAACACCTGGAAATATCCTTGAGATTTTTGTCAAGTAATAGATAGCTACTACGACCTTTTTGAGTTCGTATATGGTAGTTGAGAGCTGAATATGACTCGGTTAAAATTTGCTAAAAATATTATACTTTCTGACTCAAAAATTTGAGAGAATTATGGTAATCTTAAAAAAAAGACAATATAAGTATCAAAGAGAGGCATTTATTAGCTAACTTTAATAGATTCAGTAGGCATGTTATAATGGAGCAGCCAGCTCTGCTCTGAACCTCCTTGTAATCAGGCAAAAAGGGAAGTACTGTAAATTAACACCTATGTTGTCAGAAAGATGGGCATACACACCAGGGAACCTCTCAGACAATAGCTAGAAGTTGGCCTCCCAATGCCAGAACTCTAAGACTTAAAAGCAACGTCATGTGACAATCATTGGAATGGATGGAATAGCCAGCATAAACGAGGAGGCATGGAACCCAGACACCACACAGGTCTGGAGAAAAGGGGATAGGCTCCTGTACCGTAGGGAACTCCAAAATCAAGGAGTCTGCAGAATCATTCCACTACAAGAAACTCCTGAAGGGCTTGGCCTGTCTATGTGCCTCCCAGTTGATCCTGAGGATCGGAGCAGCCTGGTTTGCTGAGGTCCAGGAGTGCAGAGCCTCACACAGGAGGACATTGTTTCAGGAAAAAGCTGAGACCAGTGGGGTGACCATCGATCTAGAACTTGTAGCAAGAGGAGCTGGAGTGTCCAGAGCAGGGAAGGAAGATAAGGGGGAGCAGAGCAGTGGTATGCCAGTGCATTATTGGTGGGAGGGCCATACCTAAGGGGAGTGATTACTATACAAAGATGATCGAATTATAAGAAAATAAAATAATTTTTTTAAAAACATTGATATGAAAAACAGCAGATACTAGCAACAGCTCATAAAAGAAACCTCTAGTGAGGAATTTGTCTAGAGGAGGTTAGTCTGAGCTTGTTAAACCAAACTGCAGTGAAATTCAAAAACAAGTTCAAAAGGTAACAAACACCTTTCATGTTGAACCTTATTTTCTTATCCTCCACCAAGTGCTCACAATTCAAACTGAGTGAAGGAAATTTCATCAAGAGGAGTTATATGCATAGAGAGCCCTGATTTCTTGTTTAGGGGAAAGAAGATGCAGCTTTTTTAAGGCCAAGTTATATGCCATAATCAGATTTTGTGTTCAGACAAAATGGCTAGGGGAATTGAAAATACTTACCCTTTGCCCCACCCCCTCACAGGGGAGCCCAGTTTAGACAATGAAATTGCAACTCAGCAATAATCTTATTATTGTGTCAGAATCGATTACTTGAAATGTTAGGTCCCAACAAGACCAACTTGATTACCAAAATAAAGTTGAGCATGAAAACAGGAAATGTTCATTGTTGCAGCAAGCCTATTTCTCTTTTCATCATTAACCTCACAACTGATGATGAAGAAGATGAGGGTAGGGATCGGTTTTATTGAATTTTGACAGTCTGCTTGACACACCTGATGACCCTTCAGGATGGCGATAACTTTTACAACGTCAATGTGATTTTCATTTTGCGGAAGAGGAAATCGAACAGAGGTCACGGTTGTGCGGTAGAGATTCACACGCTTTCCTACCTGCAGGCTGTGTAATCACATAACCCAGTACTTGATGTGTCTGCACGTGCACCTGTGCACCTGCATTTTTGGATGTTGCTGCTTCCAACTTGCTGCATCTCTCTAGCCCTTCCAGAGACACTAGCGGTGCCAGTCTTTGAGATTTTATATAACATAAGCCTGAGGAAGCTGAGTCGCCTTCAGCAAGTCTGTAATAGATACATGTGTCGCTTCGTTTTTAATTATTTTATTTTCTTATATCTATGTTCATTTTGGGATAGTATTTGATTTCTCTCCCCAGATTCAAGCTCCATAGTTTCCTACCACCATAGCACCTGTTATCCATTACCACAGTCCCTTGTGGTCTTCCCTCTCTTGTCTAGACCCCTTTCCCTCTATGTCCCTTGCTGTGTGCCTGGGATCTTTGATCAGCTTGCAAATTTTGTCCTTTTTTGACCTTTAGTTAAGTTTCTCTACATTGCACATATTTATCAGATAAATAAATCCGACAATCTGTCTTTCTTCTGCTGACTTACTTCACTTAGTATAATCCCTTCCAGCTCTGTCCATGTTGCTACAAATGGCATGAGTTTATCTTTTTTGATTAAGTTTAGTAGTATTCTGTGGTGTATTGTGTATTCCACTTCTTCATGATCCATTTAGCTATTTGGGGGCATTTAGAATGTTTCCATATCTTGGCTAGTGTAAACATTGCTACAGTCAACTTAGGAGTGCAGATTTCCTTTCAAATTATTGTTTTAGTGTCCTTAGGGTAGATTCTTAGGAGTGGAATCACTGGGTATTTGGTAGCTCCATTTTCAGTGATTTGAGAGACCTTAACACTGCTTTCCGTAGAGGTTGTACTAGTTAACCTTTCCACCAGTAGTAGAAAAGTGTTCCTTTATTTTTTTGAAACACAACATTGCCAGAATTTGTTGTTCCTGGTTTTTTGTTTGTTTGTTTGTTTTTGTTTTGTTTTTTAATGTGGGCCATTCTTATAGGCATGAAAAGGTATCTCACTGTGGTCTTGATTTATATTTCCCTCATAAGAAGTGATGTCAAACATTTTTCATCTGCCTGTTAGCCATTTACTTTTCTTCTTTGGAAAGCATCTTTTTAGCTCTTCTGCCAATTTTTGATTGGGTTGTTTCATTATTTTTGTGGAGTTGTGTAAGATCTTTGTAAATCTTTGATATCAGTACCTTAACAGATGTATGGTGTGCAAATATTTTCTCCAATTCAGTATGGTCTCTCCTATGCATGCATGGCTTGAGTGGATTTCTTCTTTACTATGATAAAGGTTCTCTCTCTAACCATTGTCCTCAACTCTAGAAGTCATAACAGAATCATTCTTGATAAGTTTGACACTGCCCTTTCCTGCTGAGAAAATTAATTGTGGCACACAGTGTGATTCAGAGTCCAACTCTGGAAGGTAACAGAAGGGCAGGGGCTTCTATCTGTGACTGTCTGTGGACAGCCACCTGTTCAGGCTGTTGCTCCCCTCCCTTTCCCTACACCCTGAATTCCCCAAGTGAACAATTGGAAGGCATCTGCTCTTCAAACTGGAACACCCGCACTGCTGACTTGAAAACAATAGAAACCTACTGCCAAATGATATATTTTTGGTGCAGAGAAAAATTTTGTCCCTCCTCAGGATCAAAATACATTGTGATGTGAATGCATGTCATTTTTGAAAGCTATTGTCTAGTTCACATTTGGAATTCTGCTCATCCTATTTGATTCTGCTCAACACCCACATTCAGTGTTCTCTGTGCTTTGTAGTTTCTAAGTCTCTCGATGAGGTTTGAGATACACACTGTGTGAATGACATCCTTCAAAAAGGAAAATGTTCAGAGAAGCTGATTGTCTGGAGGATGTTCAGTGTAAATCTAATAAACCATACTGTAGAAAATCAATGCTTAAAAATGCTTGCTAACTGGTAGAATATGCTAGGATCTTGCACCATATTTAATACCAGTTGCATTTTTTTAACAGGAAGAATCAACCATTCTTGAGTCCCCTCTGCAGGTGTGGTGTGGTCTTCAAAATCAAAGCCTAGCTCAGCTTACTAATTCAGCTTTCAAGAGACTTGAGAATGCAGAGTACTTCAAAATGGGAGCCTAGGAAAATGATAAAACTCATGCAAGCAAACTTCTTTCAAATTTTCTCCTCTGGGAGTTGCATGGAAGTCTACCCCTTATTAAACTGGAAATGACTTTATAATGCAACTTTATTATTCACAGTAAGAATAGCAGACACTTCATATTCACATTTTTTTTTGAGACTAGGTCTCGCTATTTATTTTTGCCCATGGAACCACAGGCTCTCATTGCCCAGGGTAACACAGACTCAAGCAATCCCCAGCCTCAGCTTCCCAGGTAGCTGGGATTACAGGCGCGCGCCACCACGCCCAGCTATTTTTTTGGAACTAGGTCTCGCTACGGGCCCCAGGCGGAACTCAAATGGCAATCCCTAGCCCCAGCTGCTTCATAGGCTGAAGCTTACAGGCACAAGCCACTGTGCCCAGCCCCACTTTATATTCACAAACCTACTTAGTTAGCTCACCAGCCAGTTGTGAGTTTTGTCCCTTCATCATCCCCATTTTCAGGTGAGCTCATTAAGGTCTAGCAAGGTAAAGCAACCTGGTTAATGCTTATAGAGCCACAGTCCAGAAAGACTGAATTCTTTGTTCTCAACAATCAGATTATAAAAAGCATTTGCTCTGTCTGCACAACTTTGGAAAACAGAAGAAAGGATGATCACAAGCTCCAATCCTAACATGCTTACTTTGAAGTCTTTTTAACCGTGGAGAAGATTTTCTTTTAAATCCTAAGATTCCCCAAACCATTTCGTCTTTTTTTGCCATTAAATAAATGCTGTTATCCTGTTGTTTCTGGCAAAGACTTTGCAATGCCCTTATCAAATATTTTTTATGATGGAGATGAAGCAACTGAAAAATAGTAGTAACTCTTTACATATTGAAAGAATGAAAACCAAATATATTCTGTACATGGAGGATTCAGCCCTAGTAAGATTATACTTTTTTTTTTCTTAATTGCCCATTGCTCAGCCTCACTCCAGGTCAACTTAATCTCTGGGGATGAGGCATAAGCAGTGACTTTTTTTTAGAAGTTCTCCTGGTAATTCTAAGTGAGGACCTCTAACTAGTGTGGTGCATTAAGGTTTTTCTAGGGGTTAGTGATAGTTATATTAATAGCAAGGTACAAAGGCTAGGGTAGAGTGGAAGTCTTTAGTCTTATAGTGGAAATGAACCCAATAATTCAACTCCTGACAATGGGCAGGGCATGACTTTTTAGATTTAACCACAAGAGAAACAAAATGATCCACTTAATTTTCTTGGATGTGAAAGGCTCTTATTGGTTTCCTGTGTCATGGACCAGCAATGAGCTCCTCTTGTGGGGAATGACTCTGAGGTGAGAACATAAAAAGCAAGGGGAGTGACCACAAGACAGGAAGCAATTGTCCTTCAGCCATCTGAGCACCTGATTAGTACTGATTGATGATACTGGTGGGGCTGCCGGGCATTCTGGGTACTTCTGACCTTGTAGTCCAGGTTGATGGAAAGCTACATTAAAGAACAGACAAAGAAAACTAGGGGAAGAATATTGCTGTCTTAGCTAAAGGAGAATAGAGTCACATAGTAACAGGACCTTATTTGGGAAATAGAAATTGATTTTCATCCCAGCTTTGCCAGTAATATGGTTGGAATTGCTGCTAACAGGTCAGCATTCTCATCTATACTACAGGAATGGTGATAACCATCCTACTTACTTTACAGCTATGAGGATATAGATTTGATATGAAAGCATTTGGAAAGGAGTAAAGAAGTAAATGTCTAACTATTCCAACTATTTCAAGGAGTAAAAATGTTAGAATTATCTCAAGGATGGTGTTTCTTTGAGTCCTCTGGGTGATGTTAGAGATAAACACTATCATCACCACCACGTGATAACCATTCCATTTATTTTGATTTCTTAGAACTCACGTCTTCTAAATTCTCCTAGATTTAGTGCCTGGTACTAAAATTTTGGAGAGTTCCATATGATGGATTGGCTTGAATGCCTAACTTCTCTACACTGATTTCAAGTTTTCATTTTTATGTGGTCACGTTGCCTTCTCAGTGCTCCTAGTTTACATTTGTTTCTCCAAGAGTGATGTCTTAGACCTCTGTGTCCCCTTGTCTGCAGTGAAAGTCTCGGAATATTCCTACAAGATCATCCCCACATGTCAGAGGCAGAGGCAACTATTTTGCATATTCCCTTTCCCTGCTGGCTTATTCAGTGTCAAGAAGAGATGGTCCCAGTTTGGAGCTTCAGTGTTTACACAGATGTTGACCTGAGTGGAGTGGAAAATTAGGTAGATCTGGAATTTATTAGAGCTTGACCACCATTGTTTTCTTTGAGTGGGATAGGGTAGATCCACCAAGCTAAAAGGCCAAACAAAATCTCTTTATTCTAGAGAAAATAGACAATGTCCTTTCTCTCTGACCTTATCTTTATCTTTATCTTCAAAGAGATTATCTTTTATTGCACTCATCCTACATTGTCCATTCTTCCATCTGCCATGCCCTAAAGTATTCCATCAAGGGGGTAGAGGTTAATAATGACTGCCTCTAAGGCTATGTATACCTACCTTAGGTTGGATATGTGACCTGTTTGGAATTGCCTTCTTATATCAATGCTGGGCTAGTAGATATCCAATAAAATATTAAAATTTTTAAATATTAAAACACATAAACAAGGCAAATGGAATAACAAATTTCTGTATATTCATTGCCCAATTGCAACAATTGCCTAGAATTCTCCATACTTTCTTTATCCGATACTTTCTGTTATTGTTTGTGGGAAACCATAAAAAAAGGTAAAAAGTCTTCCATAAATAAAAACTCTTATTCATTTTTATCTAACTTCAATGCATTGAAAACAAACTCACAAATTTCTTCCAAGTAAATAGCTAACCTCTATCCTCCTATAATTAACTCATCTAAAAAACATTTCCCTAAAAAAAAAAACCAAAGAGTTTGGCCCCATGGTGTTTCCTACAAAATAATAAACCCCATACCCCCACATGCTACATACCACAGAATTTTATTTTTCACCTTCTTTTTTGTTTACTTCCTACCACATTGTAGTCATTTCTTCATAAAATATTTTAAAACTTCTAAAGTCTAATAAAATCAACTCTTAGCTACATACTTACTAAGCCCCAGTCTCTAACTAAATCTTCTCAATTTCAATTCCTCTCATATGTTTCTTCCTCACCTCACCCACAACTTCCAACAATTGTTGCCAAAACATTTTAAAGCAAATTTAGACCTGACATCTCATTTCACTCATATACACTTTGTTGTTGTTCTCAAATATATGTACCTTATTTTTAATAATCCTAATTTTACTTTGAACCTAATAACATTAATAATACTCTTCTAATATCATCTAATATCTAGTTCATTAAAATCACCCAAGTTCATAAACATGACTTTTTTCATCATGATCAAAACTGAGTCCACACATTATATCTAGTTGGTTCTTCTTGGGTCTCATGTTCTCCTTGCCAAGATCTACATTTTCCCCCGCCCCCATTAATAAATTATTAAATCAGTGAGGCCCTGTGAAGATGTGTCCCTAGAAAGTCTGCTACCTACTTTGTTTCTCCCATGTTGCCCAGAGGATCACTAACACTAACTCTGCTGGCCATGACTTCACTGAGGCTTGTAGCACAGGCCTGATGGAGACAGTGGGTGAGGACTTAAGAAAGTGAGTGAAAACATTTTATCACCATAAGCCATAGGAAACAAACTTAAACAGGAGGGACAGAAGAAATTCAGGCATTGCTGAATGAGATTTCAGTCCCAGAAAATAAAAAAGTAACCCTGAGAATAATTCTGGTGTGACCCAGTTGGATGAAGGGAATTCTCTGAATGATCTGTGGTTGAAAGAATGTGGTTGAAAGCTGGTGAAAGTCAGGTGTATAAGAATAAATCAGGATTTAGTCTTGGGCAGAGTCTTTCAAGCCCTCTATTTCTTACTCTACAAAAGTGAAACTAATCTAATCTAGGCAAACTGACCAAAGACAATGAACAGACAACAGGCTAGTAGACAGCTAAGAGTGGAAGCCAGCTAACTGCTAACTGGAGTGAGTGCGTGGGGTGCTTTCAGGACTGATGTGGGAACTGAGAAGGGAAGCAGCTTGACAATGTTTTCTAGACTCAGAATCCAACTAGCACAGCATTTCACATGTGAGCAAATCAGCTGGTAATGTATTCTTTTGTCTTCAGTGTTGGGACTCTGCCATAAGTTGGTGGATCCAGTTTGGATGAATCAACATTTGTTCTTTCTTTGCACTAAATTGTATGTTAAGCTAAAGAATTGTTGTACTTTTTTACTTTCTTGCTGTTTTTAACAGCTTTAAATCCTTTGGACAAAGCAGGGGCTAGTAAGGAATTATTTACACCCCTGGGTGTACTAGAAAAAAAGGACTATAATTCCACATTGTTAATAATCTAGGTATCTGCATGTGGCTATTCCTAAAACTGCCTTGCATTCTGATGAATTATTTGCTTTTGGCAACCAAAAATAACTCGGCAGATGTGATTCATATGACCACCTTCTTGGTATGCAGTAGCAAGGACCCATAATGAAACCACTATCCCTATTATAACAGTTTAATTTGCTCAAATTGCCTTGCAGGGAGCATGTGTACAGGCCTCTGGGAAGTCACTCAGCTCTGAAATTACTGGCATGTGATGGCCCATCCATACGCAGCCTCACTCACTTAGAATCCTAGAGTAGTTTTTTGACACTGAGGTCTTCTGAAATGAATCTTTGTGTTAAGGTTCTCGTCCTCTTATTTGGACCATCAACTATACTTTTGTCTAGTAATAATCCACATAACTTCATGCAAATTCCACAGTCTTAGGTAAGCCAGGTAAAATTATCAGAGAAATCTTCAGGGCATGAGAATTCCATATGGCAGATCAGTTTCTCACTGTCTGTCCATGATAACTGGCAAGCACCACATTCAACTGGCTTGTTTTCTTAGTTAATGCAGCCCTCTGTTTGTCTGTTACTTTTTTGAAAAAAGTGTCATATAAAGTTGAACAAACACTTCCATGCTTTTCTCAGATTCTAGTGCTAACGCTACAAATTGTTGATTCATACACAGCTCCACTTTGACTCCGGTATTCCTTTATTGATTGCTGTGTTCTTCATAGTAAAGCTGCATTCTGAAAAGTCTTTCTATAAAGTCACAGTTGCATGGATGAATCGCCCCAACAGCTAACAATAAGCATATGAAGTCAATTAGAACACTCCATCATCACTATCGGTTATAGGTTTTTCAGAGCTGATGTACATTTGAGAGCATGTACAAGACTAAAAGAAGGCCTTGTTTTACATGTGTATTGCTTGCATATGCAATTTCAGCATGCAGACTGCAAAGAAAAAGAATACGTATGTCCCCCATATAATTTCCTTCAGCTTTTCTCCCCTCACTACTTTTTCTGGTAGAAAAACAAAACAAGGATCTCTAGGGACCAAAGTAGAAAGGTCCAGGTGTCCTGGCACTGCCTCTCTTCATCATGCCTGGACCCTTTTTAAGGCACCCCCAGAGCAGCTCTTCATACCTCCATGTATTATTTTCTAGTCTATAATAAGATGCCTGAATGTTAAGTACTCAAACTGCTGCTTTTAAAGTGTTGTCATAACAACAGGAATAAAATGACGATTGGAACTTGAGTTTGAAAGCTCTTTCTTAGTTGTGAGTCCACTGCTCTCCCTCCATGTGGCAAGGATTTACTTGTAACCTTTTTATTCAAACCAAGGCTGTGCTCCTATGGCATGGCCCTAATTGAGTTGGTGTTTTTAGCTCTGTATTTACCTTCACACAATTGTCCATCAGTCTTCCATCCACTCATGTATTCCTTCCGTCAACTAGAAGTACATGAATGGACCATATATGAAAAATGAGTTTGATTATATGGGTCCTGAGGAGATTTTACGATAACATGTTTTCCTCTGGGATGAAATATGCAATGAAGCTGTGTTTATAAAGCTTAGTTCCACTTTCTGGAATTTGTGGAAACCTGACTCTCATGCTCATGTAGGAATGCCTGTCCATCAGGTGTGAGGTCAGGGAATGTGTGCGTGATACACACTTGTGCTCCCAGCGTAACATCCTGCTTGTTCTGCTGGAACCTAATGATTCTCTGTGCTTAGGATTTCCAACACGTAGCTCAATTCCAGTGAAAACAATAAAAAATATGAGCTTATAAAAATGGTAATTTCAGTCAAGTCAAATAACAGAAGAAGATGCCAGAATTATTTTCATGCTGTTTTGAAGTAGAGAGCAACCATCACTGCTAGCTGGAAATGAGTTGCCAAGCTCTCGGGATGAACAGGCTGTGTGTAAAAAATGCCGGAAGGAGTTGGTAATGTCAAGCCTGGGGCCATTTTCTTCTGTATCGGAGCGTATCAGAGCGTTGTTTTTCAATCTGGTAATAAAAAAATGAGGGTTTGTGGTGGGTCTATTTTCCTCTCAGTAGGATCAGCCAGGCTGTCTACGAGGACCATGTTCCAGAGATTTTTCCCTTTTGATATACATGGTTTCACTGATTCTTTAAAAAATAAATTTACCAATGATTGCCAATAGCTTCAGCCTTGATTTTAAGTGTAAAATGTGTTTTCCTTCAAACCAGGAAGCAGTTATCCTGTTTTGATATGTCCTTTTCACCAAGTGAAGAGCTATGAGGATTCCAGGCTTTGCACTTTAAAATGAATTATGACAACATTAGTCAAAATCCACTCAACCCCTCATGAGATTGAAGTGAGTTTTATGTCCCGATTCATTTGTAATTATCATGAGGCCAGATGCTACTCTCTACATTTATTTAATCCACCAGAATGGAATAAGAAATACTTTTCATTTTCTTAAAGCTGAAGCAGTGTCTATTACCTAGAAATTCTTACAACCGACTGTTCCAGTGAATAGAAATGCTACTCACATTTCTTCTTCAATCTTCAAGTGATTCATCCTGACCCTTAAAAATAGCTTCTCCATAGTCTATTATTATTGCTTCGAGGGAAAATAAAAGAGAGAGAGGAAAAGGAGAGCAGCAATATCAAATTACAGTGTTTCTATATATTTCTCTCTCCCTGTAAAATGTGTGTGGTTTTATCATTATCATAGTCCATTTGTTTGATAAAAGTCAGATCTACCTTCAAAGGGCAAGTGAGTAGGAAGAACCGTTAAACCACACTATATATTATCTCATTGTCAATGTGCAGTATCCTCAATGACTATTAAGTATTATCTGCTTACTTTAAAAACCTCAAGAGAAAGTGGAATGTAGAAAGAACCAGTGACTTGGGGTCTACATGAACCCAAGAGAGGAGACACCAAAGAAAATTATTATAATCCAAGGGAGTACCTAAATGTTAATTCACACCAGTAGTTTGAAGTTTGGGTTTTTTTTTTTTTCTTAATTTTCATACAACACTGATCATATTTGTATGGTTATTGTTCTCCTTAGGTATGGCCCTCCCTTCCATTTGGTACCCCTAGTCTCTTCCCCCTTTCCCCCTTTTCCCCCTCCAGTCACTCCAGCTCTTCGTGCTTCATTCATTGGTCAATGCTTGGTCCACTGGTCTTTTCTCTTTCTGGAACAATGTCATTTTTTTTTCTTGGGGGCAGATTTGCATTCCCGGATTACAATAGACCAGCCTGCTCGCATCTCCAGGAGTAAGTGAGATAGGTAGTCAGGCCGGGCACATCAGAAATCTCTTGTAGAGCAGGTATGCGGTGTGGTTCTTCAGGCTCCTTTCCTGTGTCTGTCACATGGTGCTTGTTTTGTGCCATATAGTTCTGGTATCTTGGGATGGGAGCTGAGTAGTTTGAAGTTTCAGAGATCACAGACAATAGTCCTCTGAGATGCTCGCAACACTTCTAGAAATAGTTTTTTTGTATCCAACGATAATAGATTAAACTGAATTAAGTAACCCATCAAGTCCCATGATTCCATCTTGACAATCAAGAAACAAAAGGGTTCAGGAAAGCTAGTGGACAAAAATGATTAAGTTCAGAGTATCATTTTGCCACCAATCATCCTAGTAATACTTGATTCTGAAAAGCATCATCAGTTGATGCTAGAACTTATGGATTAAAGAAACCTCCTTACCAACCACATACCAATTACTAAGGCAGAAATAGCAACTTTCTAGGAGAAAAACTGGCCAATGACACCTCAACCTAGTGATCAAAGTTAACATGACTGGTAATGGGATATACCTGCAGATAAACCAATGCTTTGAAATGGACAAGGACATTTACATGCTGTCACTGCCCAAAAAGTCATGACATGAATCTACTTATGAGAAAACATTAGACAAACCCAAACTAATTAACGTTCTAGAAAATAAACAATCTGTAATCTGATAATGTCAATGCTGTCACATATAAAGAAAGGCCAAAGAACTATCCCAAATTCATGACATGTGATAAGAGGGGCAGCTCAGATCCTAAATTGGCTGCTGGAATGGGGGTGAGAGATGGGCAATACACAGAAAATTTGGGGACAGTTGGTGAAATTGGAATCTGGTGTGCATATTAATTAATAATATTGTATTGACCTGATTTCCTGATAGTGATCATCTTTGGCAGTTTGTGATGGTCCATGTTTTTAGGAAATATATGTTGATATATTTAAGAGTAAATTTTCATCATGTCTTCAACTTCCTCAGTAGGGAGGAGAAATATACATGTGCAAATTGCCCTAGCATGATTCTGGAAATAATAATTGTTTGTATTTAAGGAGGTGTGTGTGGGGGATGACAGAGTAAATATAACAGATGTCAAGATATGGGGAATCTGGATGAAAGATATATTTAGTACATTTAGTAGTTTTCTTGCAACTTATCTATAAGCTTCAAATTATTTTAATATCAAAAATGTATTTTAATTGTCTTTTGAGTTGACTTTAAAAGTACTCATGTTTTGAATCTATATCAGTCAGTGTTTAAAGTAGTTCTGCTTTTTAATTATTGGAAAATTGTTATCTTAAAAAGAGATGAGTTTCTCATTACTCTTCTTTTCACTATTCAGATTACAGTCACTCTTGGAGATAGCAAAGTTTTATCTTCTTTATGAAACTTTCTGGCTAAAGTGCCTCATTTAACCCCCTCTCTTTTGAGTGAATGCTATTGTTTTAAATTATTATTAACATTTGGTCTTATTCAGCACTTGCTACATACCAGGCATTGTGTATATGATCTCATGTGCACCTCATACAAACCCTGTGGCATGTCAGTATTTTTGCACAAATGAGAAAATTGGGATTCAGAGAAGTTAAGTAACTGGCATTGATTTAAACAGCTATAAACTAGAACCCAGTGGAACCCAGATTTGTCCAAATTCTTGCCATCTCTGCTGTGCTGTTTACCTTGGAACATTGAGAAATAGGTATCACTTAAAATTTTATTTTATTTCTTACATCACAGGTTGTCTCCCATCTACTCTCAAATTAATTACTAAAGTTGTTTAGAGATTAGTCTGGTTCTGTTTGTTCTGTTTGGATCTTGGGCAACATGTAGCATACTGCCAGTGTTGAGCATATACTATCTGTTTAATGATTGGTTTGATTTATGGAATCTTAGAAAACATGGAAATAAAACCATTGATAATTCTGGAGATTCTTAAGATGAGGTTTTTTTTTTTTTTTCAAGTTAATTGAGCCCAAATCTTCATTCTTGTAATCTTTATTTCATGAATACTCTGCCTCTCATGAAGCACTTTCTCATTTTCTGTGTGTTTTTAAGCAGAAGTCCTGCCATCCACAGGGATGGTAGGAGGTCAGGTTAGAAGATATCCAAGTAGTTGAATGGCTGTAAGAATAAAGGATGCTTTGAGCTCAGTTGAACCTTATAATGTTTGTATATTAAAATGGGGAAAAATTATTGCTTTCATGCTATGAACACCAAATTTGAACTTCAGCAAGCTTAGTACTTGGTCAAGCAGCCAGTTAGAATATCTGACTGACCTTGGTTCTTACGTCTCTTTGGTCGGGAGTGAAGCTATGTTGAGTTATTCTATAATTATTTTTATCTCTTCATATCACTTGTCTTATCGGTGGAATGTATCACACGTGCATTTATCATTTGGCTAGCAAATAATGTTGACAACTGAGAAGCAAATATGAGCATTACTTTGATTTATTTTAAAGGAATACATTTGTAAAAATAGCCAAAGACTTAAATATATCTGCTTTTTTTAAAGATTAGTCAACTGTTCTGTAATAAGGACCTTGCAACCGTATAATAAGCAGACACCTATTTTTAGGATTCATCTTAAATAATCATTTACCAGGGCAGGCTATTTACATTTGGCCACATGTCTCCCTCAGACAACTGAATTATACTTCTGCTCTTGACCAAGATGTGGGGGAACATAAACAGGATAGCCTTGTTTGGAAAGGAGCATGGAGGAACACAAATGGGGCATGAAGAAATGACTCAGAAACCCTGTGGAGGGAGCTGTATGTTGCATCATATGTGACTTCGTTGGGGAAAAGGGTCAAATCGCAAAAGCATTCAGCTTATAGGTATTGATAACAGCTCTTCTAGTCCTGATTCTTTAGTACTTCCTTTTGTGGAAGGAATGACTTTTTCCAGACTTGATATTGATTTTTAAAACTTTTTTGATGCAGAATTCACATGCCATAAAATGTACTCATCTTCAATGTAGTGTTTTTGTTAATGTATACAGTTGTGTAACAACTACAATGCAGATTTAGAACTGTTCTACTGGCCCCCAGAGTTCTCTTATGCTCCTTGCCTGCTCTAGCAAACATTTGAATTGATGGCAGAATTTAAAAGTTTTACCGCCATGTCACCCCAGTCACCTGTCATCAACTCCTGGCCATTGACATATCTTGGAAGGTGAGTCTCAGCCTATCTTGCAGAGAAGACATGGTGTTAGAACTGTGGCAACAATTTCTTTCTAAGTTAACATTTCCTCCCCATGAGAAATGCTTTGGCAAGAACTAAGATGTCCTTGCTGACATCACTCAGAAACCACAGATAGCTCATATTTTCTCTCACTGAAGAAAATCTTCTAGAATTACCTGTTTGTGTTGTTAAAGAATTTGGTTGTATTTTTTAAAAATGGGAAACACCATAAATATCTTACTTTCCAGGGGATAAGGCAAAGATGTTCAGCCATAGACTTATTTCATAAATGTATGATGTTTTTTGTCTTGCATCTCAAGTATGCACAAATGCTAGTAAAACTAAGGATGAAACTAATATTTCATCCTTCAGTGGTCTCATACTGCTACAGAGCAACCCTTGGGGGGGGGGGGTGAGTTGATATATTATGACACTCATCACATCAGCATCAACAGGATAAGGCCCAAAAGCAAACATGCAGAGAGTTTTTTTTAAAAAAGGTTTATTTACAAGGGGGATGAGAAAAAGGAGAAGAGAGAGAGAAAAGTAATTGGGGGAACATGTCTTAGCAACACCATGTGAACTGACATCCAGAAGCAAGTCAAAGCCAGAAAAACAGGAGCATGAGATCACACATGTGTTTGGTTATAAACCAAGCATATTTCTTAACTCTCCCCCTAGTTCTAAGAGTCTCTCTATTCAGGAAATGAGGTTCATGGCTTTCTGAAACTTTTAATGCTTGGTTCCTGAGATGGCATGGGCATGAGAGATGGTGGAGTCCACAAAATAGCAAAGGGAGAGATTCTTCAGGAAGTCATGATACATTTTCTGGCTGAGAGTTTGCTTCTACTGTTTCTCTAACAATTTTGCCTTTGGCTAAATATTGCCTTTGGCCATATCCTAAAACCAGGACTACAAAACACATATAATGCAGATTTCCTACTTGACTGGATATTCTTTAATTATCTCAAGGAGCACATGGTGTATGGAGTAGACCTACAGTCCATCCTAAAGAAAAAAACTAATGTATAAAGCTCTTGATATAACTCAAAATAAAAGGAATCTGATAGAAAAAGCAGGATACAAAATTTAGCATGTGTCATGCTTAAAAATTAGTATTTACTTTATGGAAAGGGAAGAGTTGAAGATAATTAAGTATGCCAAATTCTTCTGATGGCTTTCTCTGGGGGCTAATAACGGTGAGATTCTTCTCTCCCCTCCCTGCCCTGCATTCTTCCTACTTGTCTATGTGGAGAATTAAAAACTCTAATGATTCCTATGTTCTTTGTTATAAGGCAGCCCCAAGGGGAAATAGGGTAACCTGGGTGTGAGTCCTCACCCACATGCTTGAGAACAAGACTCAAGTTAATAGAAGGCATGTTTTACAAGGGAAATGAGGAGAGGGAAAACAGAGATTAATCGTTCAATATGTCCTACTGGTAACACCATCTGAGCTGAAACCCTTGGTGCAAGCTGGAAGCAGGAAAACCCAGCAGAGCACAAGCCTGCATGTGTTCAGTTTTACATCAAGCATGACTGCTTAACTCCACTCTTAGTTCCAAGCAACCCGTCCTTCAGGAAATCAAGGTCATTGCAACTTCATGTCATAATTTGAGTGTAGTCCTTGGAGGCTGAGCTCTCTTTAGCATGGAGGTGGAGCCTATAAAGTATGTGGGTTTTATTCAGGACACTACTTTCATGAGTCTCAGTATATTTAACTTTAATGATCAATAGGATCAATATTAACATTCCTTCTAGTTGACTAGTCAGCTTGTTTAGTTATTGTATAGGTTGATTGATGCCTCCAGCACTTCTATTCTGAACTAATCAATTTGAAGGTTCATATCTAACAGGTGTTGAAAAGAGGATGGCCTAACCTCTATGGAAAGCTTTGTGGAAGACCCTTAATCTACTGAAAATGAAACTCCCATTTGATCCAGCAGTCCCACTTCTAGTTATCTACCCAAAGGTTACAAAAACTTTAATTCAAAAAGACACCTGTACCCAGATGTTTATTGCAGTGCTATTTAAAATAGCCAAGATATGGAAGCAACCCAAATGGCCCAGAATAGACAAATGGTACAGGAAGTTGTGGTATATGTACACAATGGAAAATTATTCATCAATCAAAAAAGACAAACTTAGGTCATTCATAGCAACATAGATGGAGCTAAAAGGAACCATTCTAGCAGAAACAAGCTAGGAAGAAAAAGAGAAATACTGAATGGTCTCACTTATATGAGAGATAAAGGGAAAACAAACAGACAAGAAAAATTTAAAGCTTATTTTCTGCAGAATTGAAACATAGAGCATGGTAGGGGAGGAATAGGATAATTGGGGGTGCAAGGGGCACAAAAGATTAAGACAATGGTTCATGGGTGATAAGATGGTGGGAGAACCCTAGGGTAGATACTAATGTAAAATAAAATAAATAATAAAAATAAAATAAATTTTTT